>SCLF01198001.1:0-17583 GCA_004367975.1 Mesochordaeus erythrocephalus
AAAAATCCAAAAAATTCAGCGTACCTAGCTTAATGACAGATATGTATTATTAGTTATTATTTACTAACTATTTGCAAGTGGTTCATGGCGTTTCGATTTTATTCCTCGTAAGTCTCTTGTGGTCTCTATATTTTCTTAGTTTAACATGTCGACTAATATTAGTAATAAGAAGCCCCACTTGTTAGCTCAGTCCGGAAAGACGTAGTCGGAGAGTACCCCGGAGGGAGTTAACAATGTGGTGTTACGTTTGGGTGGATGAGGGATGATAATGTATACTTTGCCGGTATTATAATTATGTAATACGGATTAGCTAATATTATCGGGTAACAAAAACGTAGGAACCCAGGACCCAAACTGAGAGTGATTAAACAAACTTTTCACTTTTCAGTTAAGCATCTAGAACAAATACGCCGCGTTGCTCAACCTTTATACATTTTTCCAACGCTAGTTATTAGTAATAAGAAGCCCCACTTGTTAGCTCAGTCCGGAAAGACGTAGTCGGAGAGTACCCCTTCACTCGTCTGGACTATGTGGGTTACTAATATCCATTACTGTAGTTATTTTGTATGCCTTTACATTATTCATATCATTTAGGTAGCCATATACTATGGTATTAATATAGGGTTATAAGTAAGATTATTATTTCTTAACTATTTTCCTTTTAATATAATAAGCCAGATTGTCCAGCGTATTTCGTGAATAAAGCGTATAGTTTACTTATGGGCACAGTATTTGCAGTACCCGTCTTGGGTTAGCAACTTACGGTATGCCAGTATAGCGATTTAGATCCACGCCGCTCGTTCTTGAATTGTTCGATCGAACTATAGTAGATTCTGTACACTTTATGTATATTCTATTTCAATATATTGCCTTTGATCAAACATATAAATATAGTGGTTATTTTTATAATTTGGCCCTATTTATTCTAGAGGGAGATGTTAGTTTCTATTAGGATCATATATATTACCAGAAAATGGCGTATGATGAACATATTTCAGATTCCCTAATATGACACTCTTTGCCTGTCTTAGGACACATATTACTCTAATATAATCACAACTTGATTGTAGCAATCTTAATAGTGAAGATAAAATTTTATATATGATATATTATACGCTTAATTCACAAACTACCTTAATATAACTGTAACTTGTCAGTCGCAATCCTGATATTGAAATTAGAATCTATATCAGTTGACCTATACGCCTGAAGAGTTAAAGATGTGTTACACCCTAAGCCTATATATCATTTATAAACATTAGACGCTGATATTTTTACATGATTCATACGTAAATATACAACTGCTGTTCGAACAAGGTATTTTTCGACGTATCATATACCATGAGCAGATTAATATTTGAGATAATCGCATTAGTCCGAACGTCCATTCTGAATAATTATCGATGGGCTTGTATCCTGTGCGTAAGAGAAACCTGGTTTAATTTCATTGGCAGTGAATATCCCATGACCACATTATATTTCCATTTCAAAGAGGAACAATATATTAATGGATTATATTATATTTATCCTATTGCCAGAGAAGGTCATCATTCAGGCCAGGGAAAATATCAGGCAAATATTAAAATCAGGCGGTATATCCCAGAATCTTTAATTTTATCCTTAGGGTGTTTTTGAGTTACGTCGGATTCGTATGTTTACATATTCATGTCAGGATTTCACAGCTAACATTCTTGACATATTTGGCTCATTAAATTATTGACTTAATCTGCTTGAAATAATTTTTTAGACCCTATGCCCAAATATGTTTCCCTGATATAACGTCAAACTCTTCCTGCTATCAATATGGAAGTTGGATGTGATCACGACCGATGAAATCACACGAATATTTACATTTACTATTATAATATTCACATTTACCCTTACAATGCACGCTCTATTTATTTCAAGGACGAATTATTATGCTTCTCACGTATTGTACCTTTTTATGAAAGGATTGATATTGTCCTGGTATCTTACTAATTGAGGCCAGACATTATCGTTGGCGTAAAATCATAAAACTTTCTAGGTCGTGAAAGTTTGCAGTAAGATAATATAAGTATTACCATTGTATCGAGAATTTATTGCTAGAGAATTTACTTTCCAATGTTGCCATAACTGTGCTTATGATACCAGTTCATTCTTGCAATACAATATATCCTATTTACCATACTATAGGGGAACCATTCTCGCATCGAGGGAATATTATAGTTAAGTTATTACCGAACTGACTTTTCAAATTCATGTAATATAATTTAATGGGATTTACCTTAAAATTTAATAGGATTTAACCTCCAAGGGGGTAATTGGCCATTTTCACATGTTATTTTCTCGGCATATGCAAGAAATAAGAAGACTGTAATGGAAAATATATATAGTCTGCACAGTTATAAAGCAGGATATATTATTTCATCATTGCGTCTCGCTCCTTCACTGTTTTTTCGGTCAGCATAAATTGGATCGAATTTTTTGTATGGTCAGTTTTACTGGCATACGTGCCTATCATTTTATCGGATCTCCACCCCCCTAATTGCACTATTATTTCTGTGCTAATCCCTGCCGAAATCGCTAAGTTGAGAAGGAATCTCCTTCCAGTATGTGCTGAAAATCTTAAGTGTGGTGGAAGTTGCATTTTTTCGGCGGCTCGCGTCCAACCCCTAACCATACTTTGTGTCGTAAATAGATGATTAGACATTAATTTTTCACCCATTTTCTTCGTACCGCTCATATTACGATCCGGAAATAATGACCATAATATGTCAGTCGCTCTAACTGCGCATATGACTGGTTCAGTACGCGACTCGATTATTTTGATAAACTTAGTCCTTGTTCCTAACCGGTCAGATTTTGATACGCGTAGTTTCCATGTATATACCTTTTTGCCATCTACCATAGACACAGATATATCCTGAGCATATAAGTTCAGGATATCACCAATCCTCCCACCACTTGCATAAGACATAAGCAATGACCAAATTCTTAAGCAATTTAAAAGGTCATGTCGTGGGTTAGCCGGGGGATTTTTCATCATAACAATCACTAATCTTTTTGCCCAACAAACTGGTACAATTCGCGCCTGCGATTTTGGACTAAATATGTTTTGTTCGATCCTTTCTTTTACCCACCGATTCTTTGCACAATTAATTTCATGATAGTTAATTTCAAAATATGACAAGTGCAGGTTTCGAAATATTAATCGGATCTGTGCCAGTTTATTGACAATAGCCTCATTAGTGACCTTTTTTCGACGAGGTTTTTCTTCCCAACTTATCATGAACGAAAATATTTCTCCTGTTGTCCATGTAGGAATCGGCCGATTATGGAGGATGCCAAACTCTCGCATATTTTGAAGAAGATTGCATAACGATTTATAATATTTCGACCCAAGTTTTGATCTTTTTAAAAGGTTGAAGCCTTTTTCCATCCTAACTGGCAATATTTTTGGAAAACAATTAACTCTTAGGACCTATTCTAGAATGAAGAGTTTACAAGAAGAATGCCAAGATTTACTGAATCTTCAAAAGGAATTTCCTGTTAACCGCCGTAGACGAGTTAATGGGATAAATTATCTAGGGTATGGTATGTGCGTTCTGAATTGGATTAACTTAGTCCGGGCCGGGAAGTTATTACAGCACAATAATACTATAACCCTTGGCGAACCTTTATCCAAGAAAACGTCTAATCTAACTCGTTGGCGTATTGCAAGTGACATTTTACTAAGTGAAGCGCTTTGGGCCTTAAATCATCCTACTTCTTTTACTCCCAACCTAATGGATTTGATATTCCGATCCCCCAAAGATTTTTATGCAGGTTGCTGGGGTGATTTTCGACATAATTGGATGATTTTACTAGCATTAGTAAGGTAAAATTGTTAGAAGCTGTTTAAAGCATTTTATGTTATTGCAGGAGCGAATCAGAACGCGATCACGTATATTCGCATATATGTCATGGTGTGGACTTGTGGCACCATTCACGCTTATTACGACGAGACCAATCCATCAAATATCGTGGTCGTACTTATTTATATACACAGGCCGTTATAATGAGGAATTACACGCTAAGTTATCGTGGACAAAAGAAAAATAAGCGCACCATTGCTGATGGCTTGTATAAAAAGCTCGCTTCTGAAAAACAAGGTAGATCTGTGAGCAATACAATAGTGATAGGGTACAAACCCGTCAAGAGGAGGCAAACTGGGCGGATCCTTGAAATTGATAATTCATTTCAACTATTAAAACAGTACAACGTTGTGTTTGGCGAACTCCGCAAGTGGGTTAAAGAGGGAGGCATTGAGGTTTTTCCCCGAAATGCCAAAAGTCTGGCTAAAGCAGATTGTTTATTATCGATGGCGCTCGAACCGAGGAAGCCTAGGTTATGGTAATAGGTTCTGGTGAAAAAAGTTGATTGATTTGAAATTAAGCACCAATGGCTCACCCCTTACTACCGTTTCTCCAGTCATCAAGCTCCCATGTGTACTCGATGATATAAGCTGTGTTTTAGGTTCGATCTTAGACCAAGATCGATGACCGTAACGGTTTGTATATCGCAAAAATTTAAACATTTGTTAGCTAACAATTTAAGGATACATGCATTTAGTATTGGACCCTTATTCGGAGAGTTTATCTTTTATGCACATTGGTAGCCTTATTATCCGTTGTCGCGCCCTACCCTTTGGCCTCACGCACAGTGCCCATAGCTTCCTTGCCTGTAATAGAGTGGCAACTGGGATTCTCAGCTTATTTGGATATAGGTGCTATCTTTATCTCGATGATAGATTATGTTTATCTCGATTTAAGAAAACTCCTATTTTACATGAAACGTCAATAGGTATTTTAACAAAAAATTTTTTAATTATAGACATTTCCCTTTATAGTCAGAGTCTGTATTTTAGAATAATATGCAATTATCATCGTATTTTATTATTAGCCTCGCATTATTCTTTATTTACATTAGGACTAATTCGATATGCATTTTAATTCAATTATTTTTTGACATTCATATTATTATAAAACGCATTGAAAGTAATAATTCAGGAAACTATGCGTTGATGTGCCTAGTCGTGTGCTTAGGGGGGTTTATATCCCATTCGAAGAGCATCGTCATACCATGCCAAAAAATGGAATATTTGGGCTTTCTTTTAGACACAATCGATTGCACTATTTCCATCCCTATCAAGAAGTACGAAGAAACATGCCAGATTATTCGTGATTTTATTGACGATAGCGAAAATCTAGTCCATTTAAAGACACTTGAGCAGATAAGAGTTAGTATTTATGTATTAGAAAATTTGTTGTAATAATATAAGTAGTATTACCGTAACATGTTCAGCGTATACTGTAATTCTCGCTGATTTAGACTTATCAACATACAGCTTATTTTGAAGCCGAGTGCTTCAAACGTTAATGGTATAAAAGCCTAGTAGAGTCTTACGGATGGTTGTTCAATTTAAATGCTTTATATGAAATAAATTTGATTATTAATTATTGTAACTTTTTCTCGCGAGATATGTTATGGTCTAGAAAGATAATCATAAAACATACATTAAATCTGCTTTATTATTATTACATGAAATCTTTTTAAGATTTACTACTATCTATACCATTATTCCAGCTTTATCAAATTTATTGTTATGAAAAGTTAGACTAGCATGTTTATTGCTTCCCATTATTAGCGTATTTATCATGGTAAATTTAGCGAAATAACTATATATTTTACAACATAGCCCCTAACCATAATTGAATTCTAAATACCTATTTAGGGGAAGTGCGCATCTTGGTTAGTAGTCATATTCAATATGGGCGCATTTATACGTGAAATTACTAACATTATTGCTTACGGTTATAGGCACAATTTGGACTTTATACCAGTTGACTCAATTGATATGGATGAATTACTAGAGGAGTTAAACATCTGGCAGAGGCTACATAATATTAACCTTTGTCGACCCTGGATGGCCGCAAAACACAATATTATCGACATTCATGACTACGAACTGCATACAGACGCTTCCTCCAGCCAGATGGGATGCGCCCTACGGGTTAATATGAGCCCGTCTTATGACATATTCGAGTCTCGTGTATTTCGTTATTCACGAGAGCAGGCTAGCCAAAGTATACATCTGAAGGAGATGTATGCTGTTTATATTGCCCTACGGAGTTATGGAAAGCGACTGGACAACTCTAGAGTATTACTACGCGTTGACAATACCGCCGTAGTCGCGTCCTGGGAGAAGTTCGGATCGCGAGACATACGTCTGTCTCGTGGCATTCGATTAATTCTACAACATTGCTTATCACATTGCATTAAATTGCGCGTAAGTCTTTTATATTATAGACACCGAAAATTCTGCTTTCTTAATCATAAGGGGCTACCAGATAAGGTATACTTAGTTAAACCAGTTGTTTTGGAACTAATATAAACTTGGCTGTTTAATATATTTCGATATTATTTATACTTATATTTTCCGTTGATAACTGAGTTTATACTTAATAACGATAGTGAATTTGTTAGCATACTGGTTAGATAGACCATTTTATATAGTTGAAATAGTTTATAACCTTAGTAGCATTAACACAGGTCCTTTACTTGGACCGTGCATTAAAAAATATTTACCTTTTTATCAATATACAATAATCTATACGTCATCATGTACACATTACTTAATATTGTTATTAGATGGTATGGGTACCTACAAATGAACAACAGGCTGACGAACCATCTAGGAGGATCAGTCATATTGAAAGTAAATTAAAGTTTGAAATCCGCACCTTACTCCAAATGCTATTTCCTATAAGCGTAGATGGCTTTGGAGCTCCATGGAACAATATATGCACGCGGTATTATTCGTTATATGCCCATCCAACTTCAAGTGGTATAGACGGTCTCGCATGCGAATATATAAACGAAGATGCATATATTTATCCACCTAGAGCTCTTATAAAAGGTAGTCTCTCGGTAAGCGCGTATGAGTTAACTAATTCTTTCATCTTACTATATTTAGTATATTGTACCATCCGCGAGACGCGTTATTATGATTCTTCACTGCTATAATGGCTTTGACCATAACCATTCGGATGCCGCACGGTTGTTCTCCCATCGTGTACTAATAGGAAATAGAAACAGGTGTGCCTGTATTACCCCGTGTATTCGCGCGGATGCGAGCAGCGACGAGGAGTTATTTTATCGAGCGCACTCTGAGCCCAGTCAGACATATGCGTATTTTAAAAATCATACTTATGGTCGAATTAGATTACTAAGCATCATGCTGCGCAAACAAAGTCATTACGACGATATTGGCCGCAGGTTTTGTCGAAGATGGTTAAATTATATTCGGTGTCCCGCGCTTGGACAGATTGAGGAGCTTAACTCTAATGATTCTTAACTATATAATTGTATAATCTTTATTAAAAAATTTTGTTACTGATATTTACCCATTTATTCAAACAAAAGATTTCCTTTGTCTGTTCTTTGTGCCAAAATATTCTAGAAGGTCACCTTGAATTTGCGATTCCCGGTTTATTATTATCAGATAAATATTCTGCAACATGGGTAAGATGTGATATCCAAGATTTTAGATTTGTAACTTTTATTCCAGACGAAAATAATATCATAGACGAAAATCAAGACTTAACACGATTCATCGATGTTGATAAGATGAATCGGGCTCTGCAATGCCAAGCTTTTGACAGGGTTTATATTGCGGACGATGAAAAGGTACTGTAATAGTTTTACTGGATAATATTTAGCTACCTTAGTGTATTCCTGCTCAAATTATCTGATTATAATATCCCTTTAGTACCATTAGTCTTTTAATTCGTCGATAACAATTAGAATACTTATATATGATATTTAGGCATTTGAAGGGGTTAGCGACGATCTGCTTGCCCGAAAACAGGAGTTAAAAGTACAAGCCGCTTTCCGAGACGAAAAAAGGACTTTAATGAGATCTCTGACCGAAGATCAGGATTCAATGGGGGCGATGCGAGATAAGATCAATTCGCTAAAAGATAAAAAGACTGGGTCATGGTCGAATGATGAGGCTGCTTTTGTCCGGGAAATACTACGTAAGTATATTACGCGCTGTCTAGGCCTTGCACTGAGCGGACTATAAGTTAATCCTGGTTATATTTACTATTCGTAAGTCGAGTCCAATAATTATAGCGTTAATATTTGATACTAAGTCAAAACTCAGTTTTCTTTATAACAATTCTTTTATCTATTTATAGCTATTTTAACTAAGACGGTAATTTAGAACTTGATCCTCCATTGGATCAAATGATGGACTCCATTCCTAGTGCTTTGAAGGCGGCCACAAATGAATGGCGTCATTTAAGCATGGAAGTCGAAAAAATGGCCACAAGTATAGCCAAATCGGAAAAGAATTTGGCCGAAAGACAAACTAAAGGTGGCCGATTTCACTTCATAATCAATGACCCGAATTTGGATCATCGTAGACGACGCGAGGACATTATGCACAGTATTGTGAGCCAATGTAAAGATCTCGGAATTTTCAACTTCCGGCAGCTAAAACGAGATATCTCCGATTACAAGGAGCATTTAGAAGATGATCTTGTAAGCGGAACAGCGAACTCTGGTATCAATTTCAAGATTTTCAAAAAGATCGATAAAAATATATCCGAAATGGGCGGATTAGATGGAGGCAACATTACCCGTCACGAGATGGTATCGATGTTGGTAATTAATTACTCGTAAATCAAATTTTTTGAGCCTAAATCGTGGAAGACTTTTTTGTTAATACCCTTTCGCAACTATCAATGTGTTAAGTTTTTTACATTGGCCACTAATCTGAATGTATCAGCTTAATCGAGACTATTATTTTCAAAATGTTCGTTTTTAGAAGCATCGTGATGCTTCGTGTTTATATATATCCTTTTATTCACCAAGCTGAAATATAAAGCATATGATTAAATTAATTGTTATTTATCAAATATTCACATTTGAAACCACTGATATTCTTCACTTATTACGTATGATTCTCTACGTGATATTTATGGCTATTTTAATCAAATTTAACACATTATATTTCTCCATTTAATAATCTACGTATAATTTTAGTTACCGGTATTACCATCATTCGAGTTGAGGAACATGATTCAATCTCGCTTGAAGATGTGGAGCAACAAGAATTCACCTCAATATGGCCTTATGAATTTAAGGTGTAATTCCGGAAATAACACCTCGGTAAGCATGAATAATATTTTAAAGTATAATAACAATTATTTAGAGATTTAATAATAACAAACGCGGTGGAAATGGAACGAATCGTGGTTCATCAAGTGGTCGATACTTTTGTACCCATCATGGGAAGTTCACCAATCATCGCTCGGCACAGTGTCATTACATCACCAGGGCGAGCAATGTGCGCGGTGGATTTCGAGGAAACCAATCCCGCCGCGGAAACCGTAATAATGACAGTAGAGGTGGATATAAGTCCAATCGACGGTTTCAAAATAAACCGAATAATAGTCACACAGAAAATAGGGCAAATAATGATCCGTCTAAATAAACCTATACGTTTCATCTTATTATTCATGACGTGCTTAAATATATTCCACTTTTTTCTGTATTACTGAGAACACCGACTGTATTTCTATATTCAATAATCAGATCGTTCATCCCCAAACACAATATTTTGCATTATCAATTTACCAAATATATTAATAATTCGAAATTCTATTTGTTTCTATCCACCATTATATTTAGATATGAACTAAAGAACACCAATTACTGAAACCTCCTTAGTAATTTATCTTCCAGAATAATAGCGATCAAGTATAGGATATAAGATATAATCTCATGAGATTCATTATTAAATCGAATGAATTGGTTGTATGTATTATACATTGAAATAATCCCGTTAATCTTGAGTCAACATCAAGTCATACTTTAAAGCGAAAATATCAAGGCGACTTTTTATCAAAGATTTTATTTACCACTTGGATATTTGCCTGGAGGCCAATTTATTTCTTGGACAAGTTATGTTGCAAATTAAACAATTTGTTCACATGGAACTAGGTTTCCGTGAAGTCTTTTAGTGACCGCTTAAATTCGTCCAAATTTTTTCGCATATCGTTAACCTGCTGAGTATGAGCCTTAACTCTGGGACGTTTCGGGTCTGTCTGTTGATCAACTTTAGACTGTGCGAAGTGTTGAATAGCCGAATTCAATCCACAATTTGGAGCATAATCTGTCACTTGTTCCTGAGCATTTTGCAAACGTTTAAGCTTATTAGGCTTAGCTATAAAAAATGTTGATGAATCATCGTCGATTTTTTCCCCTGCCCAAGGTTGCCGGAAATGCTTTTTTGAAACTGCCTTGAAAGGCAAAATATAAGTGAGCCTGTAAAGACTTTAAGGACCAATTCTCCGCATCTTCAGGTCCAACAATAATCGAGTCAGCCAGAGCTTTCAGTTTCTTGCTGTGCGGATCATTTTTGATGAAGAAAGCACCCATTCGGAGTATCCCGACTATTTGGTCCAAGGTCCGATCACCATATGCAACAGTCGATATTAACTGTAATTGGCAAATTTCCCAATAGTCCATAACAGGTGGCGGTTTCAAATTTTTGATATCATTAACGTGGCCCTCAACCTTGTCCAGCTTAGTGGATAAGGTAGTTAATTTGCCTAAACTAGCCTCTGAAGTCGAAGTATTTAGCAAGCTAAATTTCTTATCCATGTCTCCCAATAATTCGACGATTCTTGCTTGGTCATTTCGAAGTTCGACCAAATTTGTGGTCATTTTGCCGACTTTTGATCGTAACTTTTTGATGGCGCCCTTTTTTTCTGTCGTAGCAGACTTCAATTTTGCTACTTCGAAAGGTTTACCAAATATAAAAGGGTCCGAGGTTTCAGTCGAAATATTTTCTATATTAGTATCAAAAATATTTAGTGTCTCCGTTGAGTGCGGTGAGGTCATTGATTCGCTTATGTAATCCGGTGACCCTATTTCCAATGGCTGAACACTTGGCTGGTTACCCGAACTAGCATCTACAGTCGATGATTGGTGCTCTGGAGAGGCATTACACCCTTCAATTTCTTCGGGAACCGAAATTTTTCCTGATGAAACAACACTATTCGATTCGATACTTAATTCGTTAGTAGTCTCAATTTGAGGCAGTCCCGCCTCGTTCACAACATCTGACATAATTGTTGGATTAATTAAGGAATAAGCACGGATCCATTGTTCATTTATTTGGATAAGTAGTTCCTCATTTTGGTCTTTATGATGTACCAAATTAAGAGATGTTTCGAAAACAGCCGCCATATTATCGACGAATGAAATGTCATCATCTAGGCATGACTTAGTTCTTTCAATTGCCATTAGCCAATCATCTTTTAACACCTGATGGGTAGTCTAAATGATGAAGGTTAGTATCATTGAATATAATAAGATGGATTTTCCTACTAAATGATTTGTATGCATCTCATTTATTTCGTAATTTCGTCTAAAGTCTTTCACACAGGTTTTTATCTACAATTTTCGAGTCCACTATGAACTCCCCGTATAAAGGCGATAGAAGCAATTAAATGTATTCCGTGAAAACAGCCCCACGGGTTATAAGGGTGTAAAGATTTGCAAGAGAGGTCGCTTCAAAGTATTAAAACCAGGTTAGGTCTTACGACCTAACATGATACATTTATTACTTATTTCCAAGAATGGTGTAAATAAACATGGTAATAAAACTTTTTAGATAACACAAATTCTAAATAATGCACCTAGAGACTTTTTCGAAATATATTTCTTGGATACATTGTGGATTAACATTGTGATAGATTGACTTATATTTTGTAGGCTTACATTGGCCACGCATCATGTATGATACATTGTAGGCTATATATATAGGCATAAGACTGGCCGAACGTCACTTTTATCTAAATTTATGTATACTATTAGCGTAATTATGTGACTTTTGTTAGATGCTCCAATCTCAAAGGTTAATTATTATACCCTAAATGCAAATAAGGCCTACCAAACCCTTTTTGCTTCACACCTTAAGATAGGCCTAAACTATATCTCGTAATACAGAACATATTTTTGTTTCATAAAATGGTTTAGAAGCTAAAGTATTGTCGATTATTTTCCGGTAACGATTCTATATTTTACTATTTGACTAAATTCGTAAAAGTTATATGTATATACCGTATTGAATTACACTTAGGTTTTTTAAGACGTATTGTTTAACAAAAAGAGCCTAGTTTTTATACTTAGTAAATAATAATTAATGCTTATATTGTCCGTAACTAGTTATGTGATATTTCGAGATATAGTTCTAGCTTTTCAAGCCATGTGAGCAATTAACGCGAGTAAATTATGGTTAACATCTGTTCTATTTTCATTCACAATAATTGGAATTATTAACAGGTGTTGTAATTAAGCTAAATAGCCCGTGCTATTCATTAGGAGGGTTTTTTGGGTTTTCCTAGGCAACAACAAAGAGCTCCTATGATTTACTTATTATAGTCCACTCACCCACGATTTCCGGATTGGCCTATTGATAGCATGTTTGCGCGCAGGGATAAGGCGAGCTCTTTCGCCCATTTTCTTTCTTGTATTTACCATTTTGAAGTCGGCTTGTCAGTATTCTACTAGACCGACCAGTTAGACCACCTGATCATATCGCGCAAGTTCACTAGTGGCCAAATTTCAACCCCATACCGATTTCGCATAACTACTGGTATCAAATCAAGATTATTCTCTTTCACTATGCACCGAGAATAAGGATAAAGTTCACGAAGATATGACCCTAAACTCCGAGCATTTGCATTTAAATGGGGCAAAATTGGAACAAGGACAGCGTGTCATTCGCCTTCTACCAAAAAGTTATTTCGTGAAAGTACACGAAGGTGAGATTTAACGGGATATTATTTTAACATCTATTAGTCCAAATTTTTGAGAAGTACTTCAAATTTCACTTCTCTACTCTCGGATAAGGGATAACTTATACAGTGTGATTACCGATTTTTTACATCTATGCGTTATAGCCATATTTACGCAAGATAGTGCTCGTACTGGATTTTTTAGAAATAGCATTAGAATGGAATAATGAAAATTTTTCTTATTTTTAACCCTAAGCAAACACATTTTTTGACGCCCATTTTCTGACGCCAATATTCCGAAAGCGTGTAGCCAGTATTTATCAATGAAATTCTTTGACATTTTAACCGCGCTCGAATTTAGTAAGCTCTGTAAAAGTATCAGGATGAGGTAATTTGAGGACTGGCTTTTTACGATAAACCTTAGGCATATGCTAACATATGAAATTGCCCATTTAATTATTATTATTTGTAATTGGTTCGTCAGTAAATTTTTCTCGATATAAATATATATATAATGTTTTTTCTCCCATTAGTACTAATAATATTTCATATTATAACGTTGAATGACATTAAATTTGGTTTCCCAAGGACATCCGAGTGATACTCTAGCTGTAGAGTACTGGGGAGAGAAAGACACCGTACCGCATTTCCCGTACTGGAAAGTTATCCACGGGACGAAGGAAAAACGGGTTGTCCCTACCAACAGCACTGCATATTCGACTCTTCCGAGTGTATGGTTTTCCCATTCTTCAGGAATATGGTTTTGTTATATTTGCGATTATATCCTAAATGAAAACAAAACCGTAACAAGACGCATATCATACTTACGGTGGATTTATTTTTGACAGCCGCTCTCGTGTGGCGAATGACGCCAATGAATGCGGTTTGGTACAATTTATCCTTGGAAGAAGGAATTCCGCACGAACCGCCTGCAAGAGTGATACCGGGAAACATTTTGGTTGCAGAAAATACCGGGGTAATTCCCCTGGAGACTGCCCCTGTAGATTAGCCTTTGTCGAAGGCCATCGCAAGGGCGTGACGTCATTTTTTAAGGTATAGATACAAAACTTCTGGATTTTGTTATAAGGCAACCTTAAGGGGGGGCACTGATTGTACGGCGTCAACTAAATGTGAATACCAGATTTGATAATTCGCATAGACCTAAAATTTTACGTAGTCCACAGTTAGATGGTAATCCAGTGTATACATGAACGTATTGGCCCGTATTATTAGAAGCCATTGAAAACTTTTTGGCCATTTCTTTGATGACTCACGGGCAGTATACTTAACTTTAGTTTAAGACAAGAACATATTTTCTGAATTGCATAAATTATATGGAAATAGTAATTAATGCGTGTGTTCCTCTCAATGACATGCTTAATAGTTTTGTATGTTTCATATAGCTTTAACGTTGCTTTGTTTTACATATATTAATTTTGCGTATTGGGGTTTACAGAAATCTTGTATCGTGAATATTCGCCAAAACGTAAACTATATGTTCGTAAACATAAATTTCTTTAAACATTAAGTGTTTGGCTTTTGAGATAATGTCTCACGCCCCGCACAAGTTAAATGTCTCCAAATATATGCGGCCCTTTATTACAAATGGAGTTGTGAAACCCAAGGATTTACCATCATTTCCACCTGGTAATTTATAAACAGTATTAACTCATTTAACTTACATATCGGTATAAGGTGATAAAATGGTACTGCATGAGCGGCAATTTGGTGGTCGGCCTATAATTAGAGCACAGCTGGGTACAAGCCACGGTCTGCTTGCGGATCTATTGCCCGTAAGTGGATTGCGTTTGTTTTATATAGGCACACTGACATGTGACTTGTGTAGGCTCAAGTCTGCTAGACATTTAGTGAGCCTAAATATTACATAACACAATAATTTTAACAAATCACCACTTTTACCGTTAGTCACTCGTGGCACTCGTAACCAGGAAGGAAGATAACCGTTCGATCGTATATGAGGGACCAGCTACTTATATGAAGCGGACCGACATGCGCGAAAATTTGGTACAAGTCAAGCGTGACCCTGAGGGAGTCAGGGTAACTGACTGGGTGCTTGATTGCGGTGCAATGAGTTTCAAAGAGTACGAAATATTAATAGGTAAGAAATTTATATTTCAGTACATTAACTTTAATGAAGTGGTTATGAACTTAACACTGGGATAAATTTAACTGTATTTATATCCCTTTTTCCGCCATATGTAATGTTAAGCATGTAGTCATATGATAATCAATAATTATAATTTTCTTTAACAGATTTGAGATTTCTGATACTGATTGTAATTTTCAGCGTTTATTGGTATGGTATGCCGTGATGAAAAATATGTTTCAAGTATGGTGTTACGGTTGAAGAAATGGAAGACAGAATACATTTAATGATTACTCGCAAGAGAGAGAATCATTCTTTAAGCCGGTCCCGCAGTCGACGTCATTAATGATACTTTTACCGTGTCTCCTTCTTCTTACTGTATTGACATAATCTATCCCATACTGTAATGAATGAGACTTAATAGTATCAATTAATAAAGCTACATGTACTTTCTATAGTTTGTAAAATTGAATAACGATAGATTTGCTTTATTTCCGACCTAATTTTTAGGGTATCGGTACTTACCCAGGTTTTACTTTTTAGGATATTTTGAGATTATTTTTATTAACATACTCATATAATAACCGCATTAACCATTTCAGAGACTTTGATATGACATCGACCTTATCGCGTAACGGCCGGGCCAGGGAGGATAGCGATCAAGTATCTTCAAGCTCCGATGATTTTAGCTTTGGTATAGACGATAATTCTATGCGGGATACTTTCCTCTCCGATAGTGAGCCGGAGGAGATGGAATGTATATATAGCACCGCTTATGTTGAGAAATTAAGTCCTTTAGGTAACGTGCTGCGATGCTCGACTCGGTTATTATTAAGCATAAATATAACATGTTTTTAAGAGGTTTACGAATCCATTATACGAAGTTTTGGAGCTCAGATTAACCGGCTTAACCCTTGGGAAATCAATGATCTGGTACAATATGGGAACCAGTTTGTCGGGCGTGAACCGATACTCAACCACGTACTACACCGAGCCGATGGTTTCCTCACCGGGTATCTGTATGCGCAAGGTTGTACTCGACCGATCAAGTTCAAACGAGACCCTACTGTTCATTTTCCGGCGGTGGAAGCTCTCCTTCAACAAAGAAAAGTCCTTGAACCAGCTGTTAATATGGCACAATGTAGCCTCAACAATGATTCGTCCAACGAAAAAATGTTGCCTCACAACTTCGCGTCCTGATATATTTCGTCCGCGTAAATATAATAAAACCCAGTTTTAAAATAAATTTGTTTTATTGCCATTGGCGTAAACCATATCAAAATATGTTTATTAATTGACAGAACGTGAAGTTTAGAATGTCACTATATTCGCAATCGAAGATCAGGAGTAACTTGTTGCGATTTCTTGACTCGGGAGCTTATCAGAGTTTTATAACGCACGCATGGTGGACTGTTCATCTTACAAATGGTAAATTCATGAATATGTATCTGAACTACCTGTAGGTTAAAATTTTTTAAACAGTATTTTGGTAACAGTATAGTACCATTTCCTTTTAATAAAGGCCAATATGGGCAAGTTGTCTTCTACCATAATATTGAACCTTCGTAACATCATGGCATGATATTTATCACTACGGTGCCATACCTGACTCAATGTTACACATGACAGTTCAGATGATCTCCTTTGTCTTTAACACTGAAAAAGCACAATTGATTGAGCTAACGGTATTTATAATAACAATTTAATTTTCGAAGTCATTCTAGATCAATCAACATAAAATTTTTCAAAACCGAAAATATCCAAGGAAAAGGTGCATTTTCGAACACTAAGCTCATGGATTTACTACTGTGCTCGCTTGGTAGATATTATAACTACTCTAAAATGCAGACCGTATTTAGACAGTCATATCGAGCTGATATGATTACCATCCATACTCTGTAATAGTCATTGGTGGCTGCCAAGTAGGTTGGGCGAGACGCAGAGATCTGTTCACCATCGCCAAAAGGAGGCGAGACTTTTCATATTAACGAAAAGCATATTTCTTTTTAACTCTTATACCCAAATATAATTTATAAGATATATTTGGCTTCATGGTTCAGGGAGCTCTCATAATAAGGGAGAGTGGGAATCTGTCACCTAATGGTGAACGCGAAGCGAACCATACTAATAATACCAAACAAACATGTTTGTAAGGAATAATATTTTTTCGACATTAAAATTCTAGGCAAGCGAGAATTTGGATCTGTTCACTTATAGCCAAAGAGTTAATTAAACAGTTTATAAGTACTGTTTCCTTCTTAAAATGGAAGGAGCCGATAAGCGAGGCGCAAGCCTGTTCACTAAAAAGGCATTGGGTTTGGGTCGTGTAATCAAATGTTCCACCGTAGCTATTTTCTAGTAAAATTATTGATGTAGTTTAGACAAGTAGAAAACTTATTATAATTTAACCCACTATATCAATCTTAGTAAGTATGTAACGTATTTTCTAATTACAAAGTCTGCTTCAAACGGCAAAGTGTGATATAGTTATTATATTAAAAGTAACAAAGGTTTAAAAAACCGCCGTAATCCAAACTATAATTTTGTCCATTAGTGGTAAAGTCGATATCTATATTTCCTATAGTGGGAAACGTTTACATAGTGCAGCTGTATTAACTGTGTAAGCCGTAGCCAAAATAA
>SCLF01199114.1:0-17552 GCA_004367975.1 Mesochordaeus erythrocephalus
GATTTTAATAATTATTTACGACTTCACCGGAAAATCCATGAACCTTTCTAATTATAAACATGTCTCGGTTTCTCAAAAAAATGGACAGCCGTATATTTTTTTGTCGAGAAAATCTATGAATATTTGTTAACATTTTATTAAAAGCTATTTGTGGATTTGCCGGTGATTTCAATAGCAAAATTTTTAACCCGCACGCGTTACCTCTGACTTTTGGATATATTTGTCCTTACTGAGGGATTTCTAGAAGTCTGATCTCTTAACTAAATATATCAGTGGAAAGCCTGGGAACTCACCTAACTTATGACCTAAATTTTATTGAAAAATATTCACTACTTTTAAAGTGAAATAGAAACGAATTGGTGCTTTTTCCGAAAAAAAATTTGTGAATTGGACACAATTAAATTTTCGTTATTGAGGGATTTCTATAAGTCTGATCTCGAAACTAAATATATCAGTAGAAGGCCTGAAACCTCACCTAACTTATGACACTAATGTTATGGAAAAATATTAGCTAAATTTTCAACTGAAATGGAAATGAACAACTACCAATTTGAGTTTCCGCAGAGTGAGTAAAAAGGGATTGGTGTCGGGGTTATGAGGAAACACTTTCCGCAGTTTTACCAACACTCAAATTTAGGCATTTAGACTCTTCATATTCAAACCATTAGGTTACCAAAACTTCCGCTGTTATGTATTTTGGACATTGAATGTTTTCTACCGGCAGTGTTTAAATGCCTAAATTTAACCTTACAAAAGTGGTCAAAATCTCATTTATTAAAATAGTCCAGCGTGCTCGGATTTCGGATATACAGTGAGGAACATCTTACCCAAACAGTCCAATTATTTAAAACTCCAGATAATTATTATATTACTGTAATACAACGTCTATAAAAACTTCGCCGCGGGGTTTTTTATCCAGTCCCCAATTTTGCAAATTCACCAATAATCATATTTGTCTAATATAACAGAGAAAACTTGTTTACACTTGATATACCTTTGGGCACACGATTGTTACGACTCAAAACATAATGGGACCAGTCACTGCCTAAACAAGTATAAACATCAAATACAATACACGACATTACGGTAACGACTAACTAAACGAAATATATACTCTGTTTAGGACTTGCACAGAACAATCATAACAAATTGTTGGCCGAGACGGCCTCTATGGAAAAGTATCTTCAAGAAATTAGTGTGCTTAAAGATACTTAGCAAATAAAACTTTTAAAAATTCAGTTTTTTACAATTTAAGGCAGCTGTCTTAGATAGGAAAAAATCTAACAGCATCCCCCAGAATTATATTACGATTATTGTACGGTACTCAACGTCCAGAAATTTTGACTGGAAATAAATCTAAATATTGAAAATGCGATATTTTTCATTGAAAAATTGGTCGAATATTCGCTCGGATCACAGTTAAGAGGACGAACCAAATAGACCTCCTTAGGCAACGTAATCTCCCGCAAACTTTATTGTGTCGATTGTAAATTATTTCAGACGATTTATGTTTTGTATGATTAGTTCATCTAGATATTAATTGTAAGTGCGTGTTGTTGAATTAGGAATAAGTGGGGGCCGATATTGAGCATTAAACCGTATTGTGAATGCAAGTCAAACAGACCAGGCTATTAGAGATCGGACTATTAGTGAAGAAGAATACAGAAATAGTACCAAGAGGACACGTAGGTGTATATTTAGAGTTTCTAATAGGAATTCGAGCTGATATTAGCAATTCCGTATATTCCACTAACGTTTAAAAGGGGATGTAAATAATGCTTTGGTCCTATCCACTACTGAATCACATCATCTTTGCAACTATAATCGGAGCAGATATCGGACTGAAAGTAGATAAAATTTGGTCAAAATTTAATGGTAATGACTACTAGCTCCTGTAAATGCAAGCTGCCTTACTATTCAAGCAAACTGAACTCCACAAGCAGCTTAACCTTGAACTAAATCTATTCAGAACTGTATGTTTGAGTGCACATTCATCCCTAGCAAAATTGAAAACAAGCAAATATTCGAATTCTGGAGATTGAAATAATTCAATATCACAAATCTCTCCTGAACGTCCATTTTGAGTTTCCGCAAGAGGCAGCACGTGTGCAGAAACAGACGCTAGTAAATTTGTAGTTTCAACATAATTCTTTGAATGGATAACACCGAAACGGGAGTGCGATAATTTACGTAATAATATGGATTTGTTAGTAACTTACTTATATAGCCTGAAGTAACGCACTCTAAACATTGCTTTTTTCGCGTAGTACTTGAGGTTATTGATACTGGGAGGCGGGCGAGAGAGAAAAAATTGCGATTAACTCCCCCTTCAGCTATATGATTTTGACTGCAATTTTAATCATATTAGACTACTAAAGATTTGATTGGATGATCTCAGTAATTTTCAGGAAGGATGCCTACGTAATCTGACATAACTAATCCCTCTTCCTTATATAACCTGAAGTAACACTCTAAGTATTACTTTTTCGACTACGACTTAATTTATAGACACATATTTAGTCCTTTCGGAAAAGGTGTTTTGAGATGGATTTTTTGTTATTTTTCGGCGGTAATTAATCCTAACTCCTTCACTGCATCCTTTAGTCAACTTCTGGCTATCTTTACAGTTTCTATCTTGCAACAATTACCTAAAGCCTCCGTTCCAATTGTATTATGAAGTTTTTTAGCAAACAATAATTTTTAATTTTCTTTGCTCGCATCATTTCTGACGCGCGTTCACATTGTAATTCCCAATTTAGTCAGTTGACAGTTGCCGACTTGCTTTTTATGTAATGTTTCAAGCTGATCGCTTTTCTTTGCCCATTTGAGCCGTCAAGCAAAGGTGTTTGCACTGTGAGAACATGCACCTTCAATCAGCATTTGCATTTTAACCTTAAGAATTCATGTTAATGATTTCTACTGTCTGTTTGATCTCTTCTTTAGGTATCGCCCAGACTTTTCCTTTATCCAAATGTTTATGATCAAAGACTTACTTCTTTGCCGAGAACTTTTCTTATTTTGTGAATTGTTCTCATTCCATCTGGATGTATTTGAGTTTCCTTGAGAACTTTCATTTGGCTGCCCTGTGTTTCTTGCTCCATAGGAACGTCTCCCCGAAGTCTTTCGATAATCATGTTTTCCTACTGTTTTATTAGGATTCGTTCTGGATTTTTTATACGAACGCTTATTGTTTGCCATTGTCGGAACATAACGAGGTTTCTCTGCTTTGTTGTAAGGCAGCTCTCCTACCTTAAGTAGTAGACAATCCCCTTCACTTTCTTGTCGTTGAATTTCATTCATTTTCGTTCGAAAAGGCGCATAAGCCATCTTTTTCATTCGGCCAATATGTTGCATCCGATATCTTGACATCCGTGTTTTCAGTATATGATTACTTTAAGTAATCATGTCTGCCCTCGTATATTTCAGAGAGTTCTTTTATTTATCCATGTCTACCATTGTAGCTGTAACAAAAGCTAAATATATTGAGAATGTGTCTGGAAAACTTTTGAAATATCGAATAAGAAGGTATGGCAGCTTGTTATGTCTGCTCTCTATCCGTTGTCCATTTTTGGAAATATTGATCGCCCCGTCTGACAATAGGATGTTCCCCAGTTGTTTTCGGGGTTACCTTTACCAAACATTGAATGTGCCAGAAGGGTTTTCTTACTTGCCACAGTTACCATATTCGTCTCTAGCTTCTTTAGCTTTAGATCCCGAGCGTCCACCGATGCTGCTCCTGTCAAAAGCTCCTTTTTCCGATCTACCTTGCTTTCACTTTCTCAAATAAGGTCTTGATGCTGGGATCTTCTTCTTCACCCTGATCATCATAAATCAATCTTTTCTTTTTGATATCTGATGTCACATTAACCTCTTGTGAAAGTCTTTTCTTGGCTGTTTCCACCAATTTCATTCTCTGATCTCTAAAACACTCCACAGCTAACTTGTTATAATCTTCGTGCTCGTCCGACATTTTTCCTTTTAGAGATCTCAATCTAATTATGTTTTATTTTAATGATTTTATATTATTTCACCATAATTTTCAAGTCGACAAATTCCCTCTTTTGTCTTGATTGGACTCATCTGAGTCGCTCTCTCTGTTTGGCACCTGTCTTCGTACAACATTTCTTTGCATTTGCTGAGATAGTGCGTATAAGTGTTTTTTCGACCTTAAAGGCTTGTAAAACAGTTTTCCATTCCCGACTCATATTTCAACTGTAATATAAATGTATTGATTATAACAACATTCATCTCGCAACTATATTCGTAAACTGATTCATTGTGAATAACAATTTAGTTTCATTTTGGGAATAACTTCGGTTTATTTTTGAATTGAGAAATTAACAATACGGTTATATCAGTGTTCGTAACAATACACTGTCTATACACAAGCCTTTATCATTTGTTTCATAAGTTTCATAAGTTAATCAACAAAATACTTCACAAAATTGTGCTATCATTTGACTTATTATCCTTCTCCCTCGCTATCTTAGCAGTTCCATCTTAGTCAAAACATAGCTTGTGGTTTTTTATTAAAAGAGCCACATAAGTTGGTATCACCTATCTCATGTCTTCTTTCTGTCGGAAACATAGTCATTGCTGGCGTACTATACCTATCCCCTTTTTGTATAAAAAATTGAGCTTTTTCTCTTTTGATGAAGGTCGTCAGCGGTAATGGCCATTCTGCTAAAATATGTCCAACTATAGCCATCTTTGTTGTCGGTCAATTATTGCGTATAAATGGTAAATCTTTAGCAAGTATATACTTTGGTGGGAATAAATAAACCATCTTTCCTCGTAATTGACAAGTTGTTAACGTGACGAAATCAATGCGACATGCTTCTTCATGTTTCTGCCATGATACAAATTTTCTACCTTTTGTATTTTGAACTGTAGCCATAGCATCCATACTAAACTTTATTTTCTGTTGTTTTTGCCATTTGTTAAAAATGGCCTGTTGCACAAATTCCTCGTTCCAGTCTATTCTTCAGGATGCCCCGTACGCTAATTGAAAATCAGTGGCTATCGAATATATATTGAAGTCTATCTCATTGTCATGGGGAAATTCAAAAATGTCAACAATAATTTCATCTAGCTGTCTATTAGAACTTCCCAGATGTTTGAAGGAATAAACTGCACTCTGGTTGTCACAGAAGATACTTACTCGTTTTCCTTTTAGTGTCTTTCTGAACTCCTTTAAAGCAAGCAAGATCGTATATGCTTCCTTTTTATGTATGGCCCATCCTTGTTGTTGTTCTCAGAAATATCTCGTATCTTGTTGATTTCTGCATCTGTGAATGCAACGTTTTAGATATTCACCACCCGTTTGGAATCCTTGATCTTTTAATCTTAAAATAGTTAAAGTTTTGCCATTTTTTTGAAACCCTTTCCGCAAGTCATTATCATTGTACGCCCATAATTCGTTAGTTATGTTCGCTTTTATTGTGACTCTGGTCATCTGTCTAACGTACCATTTCATTCTGCCACGTAAATGTGACAGCTATTCCTCGCAAACGTTCCAATTGCTTTATTGGGAACATTTCACTTGTGTGTAATTTTTTACAAAGTTGTAAAAATATAATCCATTTTTACCCTGGAACTTCTATAGTCCCTAGCCATGTATTCAATTTCATTCTCAAGAATTGCAGCTCATGCTGTGGATCAGTGACTGATTTATCCAAGGAAATCACTCCACCTGTTGCTATGATGAGTACTACTCCCGGGAAACAGCTGAATGAAATTTTGATTGAAGCGGTATAATCGTGTGTTGATTCCGATTCCACCATTGTTTCCTCAGAATCCATAAACAATTTGTCATCCAGATATAAAGACACCAAAACTCCCCTTGGTCTGATATAATTTATTACAATCAAGTTAACTAACTGGAATATTGATGGTGGTTTTGGCAATCCAAACGGCATAGCAAAGTATTTAATCCGTAGATTCTGGAAACCAAAACGTGTCATTATTCTGCTTCCTTGTTGAGTTTGAATAGTTTGAAACCTCTTTTGTCATCCAGGTTAGCTAAGTTTTCTTGATGTTTAATAACCTCCAGAATTTGTTGTAATCCTACCATTTTACATGGTGCAGATTGTTCTTTCATCGTTTTGCTTATTCCTCCGTCAAAGCAGATTGTCGGTTTTGTTTCTAAAGCTGCTCGTTGTTACCATACATGTTCTTTACGTCGCTTTTGGTTTTCAGTTCCGTACTACTTTCCTGCGCCCGATAACTCTTACGCTTACGATCATATTTTGTATCTTCACTGGTAAACTTCATGTATTTTCCAGTTTTGAGATCTTTTTCTCGTCCAA
The DNA here is from genome assembly GCA_004367975.1 of Mesochordaeus erythrocephalus. NCBI lineage: Eukaryota > Metazoa > Chordata > Appendicularia > Copelata > Oikopleuridae > Mesochordaeus > Mesochordaeus erythrocephalus. Next base: position 6,309 of record SCLF01199114.1, read on the forward strand.
TTTTTTCATATTGTCATAATCTGTCATAATCTGACCTTTGTCCCTAAACAACTTTACTTTAGACTTGGGAATGGGCGCTACATTTTCTAAAATATCGACTCCTCTATGTATCGTTTCATATGCCCGATGTTGATTTCGCAAACCTCTCTGACCATTATCATACCAATTTCTTTGAAATCAGAAAGAATTCCTGCACAAATATCTTGCTCGTGTCGAAAATATAATTCCGCCCAATTAGTATCTTGTTGTTCACCTTTTTTTGGTTGTTCATATATTCTATCTAGCACCTTTTCACAGCATCTATTCACTGGCCGTACTTCAATGGGGTTAAGACATCTTTATCCCATCTTTACTCATGGATCATAATACAGCGACATTTTTTCCATTGTTGGAGATTATTTTCAGCTTCTACGACATTCAGTGTAATGTCCTGTAAATCAGTTTCAGATCTATGGTATACCTTTACTTCACTGAAATTTTCCAAATCCTACTCGGTTTTACCAATTCTTGCTGATCGTCTCAATATAATGTTAAGCAGTAGTAACTTCAACTTGTTGCCTCTACAAGTTTCGGTGAATTACTAGCCATAACAATTGTATAATAACCCCCATTACAATCTTATATAGTATTTTCATGTTAATAACTTTTCTGTTTTTTATTGAAATCTATATAAGTTCCAAGAGTTGACATAGAGTCAGCTCTCTTGTCTTAATATTTTTGTTTTACAAAATATTTAAAGTTATTTTATGAAGGTTTCAACCAAAACCAAACTTATGTTGTATGGCAATATCAGCAGATTCTATTAATATAGTTATTCCCACTTTAAGTAGAAGTTCGTGAGATTATTTCTCTATAATAAGTTGTACATATCTCTTTATATACTCTTGAAACTAATAGTCTTGTGTGTTTCCTCAGTGCCTGATTCCTGAGTTCTTCAAACGTCTTGGCTGCTTCCATTTGTTTCATTTTTCCAGCTGCAGCTGCAAACCGAATATTGGCCGGTATCTCCTGAGAAGTGTTCATATAATCGATAAGTCGTTGAACATGAACTATTTTTTGGACGGTTTTTTCACTTTCTTGAAAGCATTCCTCGTTGCCTTTTTGGCCGGTTCAGTCTCCGCCACTCATTGTCGTTTTCTGAGTGGCATATCGTCATCTTCATCACTTTGTGAAGTGGAGGAAAACTGAAACTCTTTTTAAGTTACCACTTCTCGTCATCATAAATACCCAGAACCAATAATTATTTAAAATTAATCACTAAAAAACTTTCCCCAAAATTTAAAAGACCCGCAATTTGATATTGTAGAACATCAAAGTTTTGATTCCGTTCGAGTCGAATCGTTTCCATATCTTATATTACAGCGCGAACAGCAAATCTTGTGTATCTACACAAATTTTGGTTTGATGCTCAACTTGGGTGATTCGGTCTGAAACATCTTGTCATGCTATCAAGTGATCTTTATACATATTTTCCATTTGTTTCGATTACCTGCTTGCTCCTTCATATGTTTTTGACGCTCCAAAAACACCGTCTGTTCCACCATCTCAACTTGCGATTCCAATTGATGTTCCATATGCAGTCGAGTGGAATCTTAATTCGGCCTTGAATCCGTTGAAATATACTGGTTTCGTTCTTAGCAATATCTTGATCCACGTTTGGGACCCCCGTTTGTGACCCATCTTGTTGCCCTTTTTGAATCTGTAGAACTTTGTCTTGCAGCATCAAGACTTCCTTCGCCAGCTTTTAATCTTTTTTTGCATTTTCCACATCCAAGGTTTTATACGCTTGGCACTTTTGATCAGCCTCCTCAAATTTTTCGTCGGCTTCATTTAGCTTATTAGTCTTGTCTCCACAAGCTGTCGCAACTCTGCCAACTCTGCTTGGTATTTTGACTACTCTCGTGGTCATCTTTTTGTGGTTACGGTAATTGGTTCCGGTATAAGTCTCGCTTGCATGGCGACGTTTCATGTCATCTTGCCTTTTTATGAAGGCTTCATTCATTGTAATGATGAGCGCGAGGACTTTCTCCCAAAGTCTTCCATCGATTATGGATTGTTCGGCCATTGTCAGGATGCCCTTAATAAATTTCATTGAATCATATGCTTTTTCCCCCTCATTCCTTCTGTTTCATAAAGCTAAATAGTTTTTACCTTATTCAACTTTGCGATGACGGAGTTATTATTTTCTTTAATTTAGGCCATATAGCTCCACGCGTTCTTTCATAAAGGGGATTAAACTGTTCACGAATTTATTCTGTTTCTAAGATCATAAGCGTCGCAACAAAATAACATAGAAATATAATATGAATGATAACTATAATGCCGATTTTGATGAAAGAGAATCTATTACGTATAATTTGGAGAGCTAATCGATTGCAGTAACGACGAAGACGATGAGGAAGAGCCTCCAGATGGATACTTTGACTTGGACGTAATTGAAGAAATGCTCCATGCCGAACAAAATATGGAGGATATGCAGGTACAACTTAATCTATAGACTCACTGGTATGAGTAGTGGTGTTTGAATTTGCATTCCAATTATTTTATCTCTATTTGTGTGTTCAGCAACACGATTTATTTCGGAATAACTATTAACGCAAATTCCAACACCACCACTCATAACATTGAGTTTATCAAAGGTGACAAATTAAAATCATAAAAATTGGTTTTAACACACAGGGTTTGAAAAATGCTTAATTCAGCACGATGAAATACACGCACATCCTATCCTCAATATACGCGCGATTCAATTATAGGGCTGGGTTAGTTAAAAGGTTCACAGGAGTCAACGATTAAAAGTTGATTTCACCATTTATTTCACCCTAAGTTGTCAAAGTTCACTAGTATTGACCGTCAACTGGTACAAAGTAAAGCTACTGTGATATGCAAGCAAGCTGAAAGACAAAATAAGACCCTTAGTTTTTACAAGCAAAAGAAGCGAAATAAATAAAAAAGAAAGTCTTGAGATGAAATATAATTAGTGATTAACCATGAGATTTAAAAGCTCAAAAGGTAGAACAGGGGTTTTATTCCATAAAGGTAGCACAGGAGTTAACCATATTTGACAATTCTTTATTTATAATTAATAAAGACATAAGTATACTATTTCTTGATTATATATGTAAGATTATAATAATACTTGCTCCGAAGAGTCTTTCCATAGTACTTTCCATAATACCTTTCCATAATAACCTTTCCATAATAACCTTTCCAATAAACTTCCCATAATAACAAAGACTTTTGAGCAATTAGAAGAAAATATTATTTTAAATAGAATCCCAACTAATATGCAATTGGATTCGTTTGAAAATTAGGTCTCTTAAAGTTCTGGCCAAAATAATAAGACTTTTATTGGAATCCCATAAGTTTTTTCCCAACAAGGGAGAGAACTTTTATAGTATAAGTACGTAAATATACTACTTCTTATTAAGCTTATTTCTTATAAAAGATTTGCTTCCAATGAAATTCTAATCCCATTTTATTGAAAGAAAATTTTATGCCTTAATATTTGTTTTGGTATTAGAATTATTCCCCAGAGTTTTAATCTGTTTAATAAGACTGATTAACAAAAATTGGATAAGACCTTTTCCAATTTCGAGAAATCTTTATCATAATTTTTGTCTTAAATTATATTTGTTGATAAGTCTTTCCTAAAGTTTTGACGAAGTCTTTAATAACAAGACATCTTCTCTGACGACCTGTAATTCTTCCCAGGCGTTAATTCTTGCTAGCCTGACGATGTAAAGCAACACCATTTTAAGCTCCTTTTATTTTTGGGATGATAAATCTGTATAATAATAATATAATAATTACTGACGCGACTTGTTAACATCTAAATTTAAGAGTTAGTACAAGTCTTATTCTTTCTATACTAACACTTAGTTTGCTTTTCTGTGGCTTTCTAATGTGTTGTTCTGCATTTACATGTAATTATGAGGAACCGTCTGGTAATATGCGTGTCATTCTAAACATAATAAAATTAAAACTTTGTTTTCCTTCTTTCAATTGTATTCCTAAATTTTTGACAACTGAAAGACTTCCAACTTAGCGTGGATATAATAAGTAGTATGGCATTATTATCTATTTTATTCATTACGAGTTTTCCATAATGTCTTGAATCCAATTATGATAAGACTTTAACCATTTTCCATAGGACTTTCTCCAATTTTCAGAAGGCTTTTTTATTTTAAGGGTCCTGTCAATTTGGGAAGATTTTTTATTAGCAAAATCCGCTAAGGCTTTAGCTGTTTCTCATAATCATTTCTCCATTTAAAAAAGGTCCAACAATAAAATTTGCTAAGGTTACCAAGACTCTCTCCCCCCAATCGAGGATTATTCCTGTAACTAATAAAGTCAAAACTTACCAGATAGACTTCAAGATTTCTGGTCAGACTCTTGTCAACTTTTTCTTGAAAACATTATTTTATCTTGACGGGAATCTAAGTTAAAAAACTTTTTCCTCCAAAAAGAAAAATACTTTCCTACACATTCTATTGTAGGAAACAAGAGTCTTATTCATATAAGTAATAAGATAAAATCATAAATGTGACTCTTAAGACTTTTGATAACCCAATCCCTTTCCTTATAGATAAAGATGAGATAATAAGGTAGATATTATCACTTAAATTCTAAGATATAATAACATAATATGAATCAACATATATATAGTTTGATCATCCTTCTCTGACTACGGAAATCCGAAGTTTACGAGATAATTCTTCAACTTTTTAAAGTCCAACGACCACCGGAATGCGCCTAGGATCTTTTCCACGTCCTAAACTATAGTATCCCACATCCTAGGAGAGTCTCTATAAAACTGCATCGAGACTAGGTGTCAACACTAAACGAAGACAACCACTTGGTACAAGGGGAACCACTTGCTTAAGGGGAAGTTAACTAGGGTTCACAAAAGGGAATAGTCTAAGATAGGTGTTCACTAGGCACTTGCTTAAAATGGTCCCTGCCCATCCTTTGATTGTTTTGATCACACTGAACACATTGATCATTCTTATTTTTCTTGTTGACGAGATAGTCGCCTTTTTGCAAACAAAGAGGAAAGACCCAATAAGACAATATATATAGAGAGTTTTATTACGTACATATTACGTTTTTCACAATTCATAGCTAATTCGTACAGAGGAATGAATCAGGCGGCCACAGATACCTTTATTTTCAGTACTTAACCCGAACTCCAAATGGTGCAAGCCGTAAAGAGGCATAGCATAAGGCGGTACCAATATCTATATTAGGTTTAAGTTAGGAATAGCGACTAGTCATTCTAAAATTACGGAGGTTAAATTCTGCATCATTATGGGAGAATCAATCAAATCGCTCAGATTCATATTTACCTTATGGACGGAAAGATTAAACGGTTCTCTAAATTTGAAGTTAACATATTATAACTGAGAGGAAGTTAGTCGCAAAATGAGCCTCAAAAGAAAAAGGCAACATTTAGAGTGCGGTAATTTAGGTTATATAAGGTATACACATTTTGGAATCGGTTAGGTAACATTAGGGATCAAAAGTAATAGGTTAGGTTTACAAAGTAGGTTTAAAATAGTACAGGTATAAATTAGGTGTTAACAGTAGGGGTAATGTATATAAAATAGATATGTAAATTAGTTGTAACACAACGGGGAAAATGCGGGACAAGGTTAGATAGGACTTACGGATGTAACATAGTTAGGTTCAAAGGGTGTAGCATATTTTAGAAGTTAAGGATGTAGTATATTTGGGACTTAAGGATATGACATAGTTAGGTTTTAAGGGTTCAGCACATTGAGTTATTGTGGATGTAGTATCTTTAGGACTTAGGGTGTAACATAGTTAGGGTTTAGGGGTGTAGCATATTTTAGAAGTTAAAGGTGTAGTAATGAACATATAGTTAAGGGTATAACTATGAATAAATATAGAAGAACAAGTCTAGGATGATAAGTTAACGATATGCGGGTAGCGCTAATTAGAGCTAATAACAGGATAATGGTATAGGCATGGAAAAAATTAAAAGATGAACATAAATAAAAGAGTTTAAATAAAAATGAAAATAAAAGAAATTTAGAATTGGGAAATAAGTTAACCCACAAGTTTAACAACCGTAACATGGGTACAAATAAAATACTAGGAATCAATGGCGGTAAAATAATTAAAATAAAATAAGACCTATTTGTGAATACAACCAATAGCTGGACAGCCGGTTTACAGGACTCTACTCCCAATAATACAGCCAAAGCAGCAAAAAGGCGAATCAATTGAGTTTAACCTGGAAGCAAAAGAGACAAAAATAGACGCTAAGTAGCTGAAGAACTTGGTTGCGCACAGAAAAACTTAACCAGCACCGACTTAGAAATGCAAATAGACAAGGCGACAAAACAAGAAACATCCAACGAGTACAAGGTACGTACAGAGGTAACTACGTGGCTCAAGAATGACCAAGATAGCGTAGAGCGATTCATATCAGACCTGAAATAGCTAAAAAAATAGTGCTTTTAAAAGCGATGGACAACTTAGTTACTGCGCATTAACGAAAAGTGACCGCACAGAATTGTGCATGTCCATGGCTAACGATGAGGAAGAAAAAATAGATGACTTCATGAAATGTTTGAGATTAAATTATGTGCGTAACCAGCATGAACGCTGCGAAGCGATTGCAAACCTAGTAGAAAACCCGATATACTAATGCGATCCATCCAGATAAGTACCAGGTACTATAACGGAGTACGTGAAAGAAGAAATTAGACATATTTTTAAGAGGTTTGTTAAACAAAGCGGGAAAAAATCTATATGTGTATGAATAGAGTAACTATAGGCTTTGAAAAATTAGGCGAAATAGATAAGGACCACTAGAGGGCGTTGAGTGTAGCGTCAAATAGTAATTTAAGTTACACAGTTGACATAGTACAATTAGCTAAGACTGTAGATAGCATTTCCTTAAATGATCATAATCGCAGTCGAAGCCCAAACCATGGATGGCAGCATGAATCAAGACTATATCGGAGAATAAGTCGAGGTCATTTCCAACACAGAAATAATTCTAGATACAGACAACCCAAGGAGAGGTATTCCAATTCCAAAAGCACACCTAATAATTATAATAACTTTAATAACGCACGAAATAGATGGACTTCACCATACAGACATCAAGGTAATAATTTTAATAGTGCGAGGAATAGAGCAGAGTCTAACCAAGACAGTGGCGAAGTATAATCGCTCTGGGCGAAAATTTCGAATAGACCTAATTGAGAGATAACTTCCTAAGAGACCCTTCTCATGCGTAAAATGATACGGGGAATAGTAAAAAGCGTCAATAATATTATCTAAATAGGATAGTTCAAATATTCACACTGAATATATAGATAGACATGTCGAATCATCTATTTCTGGACACAAACAACTATTAAAATCGGAGAAATAAATAAATACATTTTAGCACATTTGTATATAGTGGTCACAATACTAATCGATGAAAATTTGAAACGAATAAAAATAGTAACCATTCGTTTGAAAATAATCAAAGGAACGCCAAACTTTTCTTGTTTAATAGACCACCCAGATATTTTGCGGTTGAACGTATCACTAGGACGACAAATAAGAGTGGAAATAAATAAGGATCAACAAATCATGCGAGACAATAATTTCTAACATGCATATGATCTAGGACACGACACACACGGTGAAACACGTACATTTTCTGTGATCATCCATTCGATACTGAATCGAAATATATACTAAAAATGCAAGCACTGAATATTTCAATTTAACCAGTGGAGACCCCGAGGAAGATATGTTCTTTTCCATTTCACTTCAAAACGGTGCAATATTTTCAGTTGAAAATTTGAAAGATGGAAGCTGTGCTATCTCGCTATTTATCGGTTTTAAAATTAAATTTATACTGCTTACCGATAAAGTATGAAAAATCGGAATGTAACGGGTTATCACTTGAAATTTCATTCAAATAATATTTTCTTGGTCAAATATATGGCTAGAAGGCCAAACATTTCAGAGTTCCTAGCTTAATAACAGATATGTATTACTAGTTATTTTCTGTAATGAATTGTTATCTTTTTGTTTACAAACACGCCCAATAATATTAGGGTGCTTTATTAATTCAAATAATATGTTAAAAATCCAAAACATTCAGCCTACCTAGCTTAATAACAGATATGTATTGCTATAAATTATTGGAAAATATTTGTGAGTATTTGGTTCGTTTTTGATTTTATTCCTCGTATGGCAATTATAAAATTCCACATTTTTTAAGGTGTCTGATTTCCCCCAAAATTGTTCTCATTAAACATGCACGGATGCCCGCTAAATTTTTTCCCAATCGATCGATCCCGAATTACTAACCCGTTATGTAGTTATAGCCACGAGAAGTCAAAAATGTGATTTCGGGCACTATGTCCGATTGGATCGAAAGTGGGCTTATTCGACGTGCTATGACTCCAGCTTTAATTCTTCGGTTAGGATTGACCCCGAATTCTTAACACGTGACCAAGTTATAGCTCCAAGATGGAATTTATAAAGTACCAATTTTACACCTTTCGATTTGTTATGATTTAGGAAGCATGCCAAGATCCCAAAGTCTGTTCATTAAAAATTTGACTCGAAACAGCTGCATAAAAACTAATTTTGTCTATTTTCGATACTTTTATTGGATACCCTGAGGTCTACTTAATCTGGTGCAATTTAGTGCGGTGAGTTTCCATACATCCATAAGTTAAAATTAACGGGTTTTTCGAAAAAGGTCTTTTCAGGTTTTGACTTTAGGGGGGTTTACTGTACGACGCGTATACAGACGCGGATACAGATTCTGAACCGCAAGGAATAAACTCTATAAGACCTAATAAGTCTCGTTAACTGATTAGTTGCTCCCTGGCATAGGGGGTAGTTTTGACTGGCGTGCGTCATAGGAATGCTTTCTCTTGCAGATCATGCAAATGTAATGTTTGCAGAGATCGGCATACCTGTGTGCTTGGTAAAAAATGCGCTCGCTCTCTTCCTAGCACTATCTCTCTCTCTTTAATGTAGCCAAAGCTGCACTTGGAGTTATAGTCGGAAAACCGTTGGATTTCTGAACAAAATGGAGACTTTGCCACTAAATACTTAATAAAAAATATGCTTTACAACGTGAGACCAGTTTATATTCAATAAAAAATGTTTTGTATATGATAAGACCGTCATCTTTTGGCTCTAACGAGAATGAGACAAAGGTCAAACACTGACAAAATTGGGATGGAAATAGAGATCCGACTACAGCACATTACAGCTGCGTTCCTTGGAAAGTCCCGTTATCATCGTTTCCTTTTATGTGGCAGCATACTTTTCGAATGTCTCCACATGACTTCTTGTCCTCCTTTACTGTGCATTACCCCGATATTACAATTGCTTTGAAATGACAAATTATCTTGCTGCCGAGCTTCCTTATCTCTGCTCTGATGATCGTGTTATCCTTCTTGATTCATTCACAACTTTCATTTATTTGGAACAATGGTATCTCATATACTGTTTGTATGTCCATTGTGTCCTCACCGGAGATTAGTATTGCCTGGGTTGGTACAATTGCCACACACAACTCGGCATCCACTTTTAACTGTGATAATACACCTGCGCACCCTAATATAACAAAACTTTAGTCCTGGCGCTGATGAGCGTATATCTTTTCTCTTATCATAATTTAAAAATACTAATACTCATGGCTATATCTAGGTCTTCTCTTGTACTGTTGGGTTGTATTATCCTTAGTTCTGTTTGAATAAGCCCTATTGCATTCTCTGCTATTGAATTACCGCAACCGTTTGTCGGAATACTTCTTGTATGTGCGATGTTGAACATTTCTTCCAGTTCTTCTACGCATGCAGCAACCATGTTTGACCCGTTGTCCGTTTTCATCTCCTTAGGAGGACCCCATTGCATGAAGAACGTTTGCATTGCATCTCGTAGTCATACGGTGCCATTAATAAACTAGTCTTGATAATCCCGGCTTAATAACAGATGTGTATTATTGGTAATTAATTGTTATCTATTTGTTTACAAACACACCCTTAATATAAGGGTAAGAACGCGAAATTTCATTCAAATAATATTATCTCGATCAAATAATACGCACAAAATCCAAAAAAATAGCTTATCTAGCTCAATAACAGACATGTATCTTTATTAATTATTAGTAATTATTTGTAATTATTTGATACTTATTCGTTATTATTCTCCGTATGGCAATTATAAAATTTCACATTTTTTAAGGAAAAAAACTATATCCTATTGGCTCGAAAGTGGACTTGTTCTTCTCAAAGGATTGACCCGAGTTCTTAACACAAAAATAGAATTTCTAAACCACAAATTTTCAAAAAGTGACAAAAACACGAATTTTTCACCTTTCGAACATGCCAAGGTCCTAAAGTATGTTCACTAAAAATTTCACCCGAAACAGCTGCATAAAAACTAATGTTTGGGACGGTCAAAGTCAATTTTCTCTGTTTTGACAATGTGATTTTCAAAGTCCATAAGTTTAAAACGAATAATCGGAGCACGTTTTCGGTACTTGTATTGGATGCTCTTATATCTACTTAATCTAGTCTGGTGAGCTCCCATACACCCATGAGTTAAAATTAACGTTTTTTAAGGTCTTTTTCACGTTTTGCCATATGTGGGGTTAACTGTACGACGCGTATTATTTCGGATAGTCTGGGAACAGATTCTGAACCGCAAGGAAAAACTCTATCAGACTCACTAAGTTTCGTTAATCGATCAGTTGCTCCCTGGCATAGGGGGGGATAGTTTTGACAGGCGTGCGTCATAAGAATGCTTTCTCTTGCAGTTCATGCAAACGTAATGTTTGCAGAGGTCAGCATAGCTGTGTGCTTTGCAAAAAATGTGCTCGCTTTCTTCCTAGCACGATCTCTCTCTATCTATAATGTGTAAATTAAATTAAATAAAAAATACTGAATTGCAATATAAGGATTAATAAAATGAATCTGAGTTATTGTGATTAAAAAACTAGGAATTATAGTCGGAAGAGCGTAGGATTTCTGAACAAATGGAGACTGCTTCACTAAATATTTAATAAAAAATGTTGTTTATAATGTAAGACCATTATTTTTTTCTATGCCAACATGGATAACTAGAAGCTATAACTCTCTAACCACTCTAACAGAAGCTATGGTCCGATTAGTGGCCATCTGTGTCGCACGGCACAGACTGCAGCGCACGGGTTAAAGGGGCTCACCTTAATTCGGCACGTCGAAA
>SCLF01200223.1:0-17513 GCA_004367975.1 Mesochordaeus erythrocephalus
AAACATGCCACGATCCCAAAGTATGTTCACTAAAAATTCGACTCGAAACAATGCGGTACAAGCTAAAATTCAGGAATTTCGAGGTTCATAGCTTTAAAACAAATAATCGCAGTATGTTTTGGATAGTTTTATTGGATGCCCAGGGGCCTAATTAATCTAGCACGATTTAGTTCGGTGAGCTGCCATGCTCCGATGAGTTAAAATTAACGTTTAAAAAAAGGTCTTTTTGACCTGGTTGTCTTTAGAGGGGGTTAACTGTACGCGTATAATTTTGGACATTCTGAAAATAGATTCGGAACCGCAGGAACAAACTCTATTAGACTGGCTAAGTCTCGTTAAACGTTTGTGTCCACCCTTGAAGGGCTGGGGGCCGACCAAGACAGGTGTGCGCTAATATTAATACATTGGACGTTATGGAAAATTTATATGGCAGAAAGTCCTACAATTCGTTTTATATGAAATTTCGTTATTGACAATATTCATTGGCTTTTCTACTGATATTTGTTTAAGATTGCTGAAGACAAGGAGCGAAGAAAGATAGAAGCCGAAAAGGTCAAAAATGAAACATCGGCAGAAGCTGTTGCGGAAACATCAGAAACGACTAAAAATATACAGGCGAACAAGGTGGATCATCCAACGTCAACAAATACAAGGCTACAGGAAATGAATATTGATTGTTTTCTAGAATGTACTTATAGTTGTGAGTGATCTCTTGTTTTGAACGTGAATAATTGTGTTTAAGACAATTTGACCGTCCTAGTTATTTTTCCATCGAAAATATTTATATTTTGGAACATTTTTAACTTGATTGAACAACATGTGTCTAAATAGGCAGTAATAAGCTATTTTGCGATTTCTATCACAAGTCCAACGGTTTATAGTTGGTTTAAGGATTTGCGCCACTTGTCTATACCTTCCGTCATTTTTTTCAAGTTCGATTCATCCTTGCTTCCATATTTTTTCTATTAGACTTGACAATATTTAGACGTTTAAAAAAAGTTATATAAACACGATATATAATTATACCAATACAGTATGGCCACGTAATTGTACTATATTGTCTATAACAATGTATTGTCTATAACAATGAAAATAACCATAATTGCTTCAAAATTAAGCATCTCAAAAACTGTTAAAATATCTCTGAGTATATACAGTCCTTGACGATTGTCACAAAAGGTTGAGGGAAAACATATCGAGAATTGGTTGACATATCTGCCCGAAATAAAGGAAACAAATTTAGACCAGTTTGAAAAGACCCTAAAATCAAGCCACAACAGCTTTTGGGTGATTCAATTTTCTGTGTAATTTATACCATAATTTGCATCGAAAGCAGTTAGGCAAAAACACAGCTCGCCTGGGATAATCTGAAAGACCAAGCGGCGTCTGAAGCTATACGACTAGTGATTCCAGAAAGAAAAACCTGCAAACATGCAACAGGACAACCCCGGTTAAAATTTGTACATAACTATGGTGAATGGACCGCACAGATGGCGTACCGATATCGCATACGGATAAATGTGTATCGAATGCAAAAATAATAAGCCAAGCCGTCATTCGATCTCATCGGACCAACATTAATGACGAGCAGAAATAGGACATTCGTACTAACTATTTTTAGAAGAAGGTCAGTGTAAAGGGACTAGTTTCGAAACATTTCAATAGGTGTTACAGGGAATTATTTGCGGAAATGCCCGAATGTCAAGGATTATGCTCACCGATAATGGTGAGGAATTTGGAGGGGAGTTGGCCATCTACCTCGAAGCAAGATCAAGAACGTCAAGTCGGCACCTTATCACCCACAATCCAATGGATTGACCGACCGTGCAAACCAGACATTAAAGCAGGAGTACAGCCAAAGAGGAACCCCGAGGTCGGGGAAATAAGGGAACATGAGGTAGTTCAAATGATGTATATGATGCCTAAACAAATTACACGATATTCACCATTCTAATATGAAAATGCGTCGTGGGCGACAATCCTAATAAACCCATTGAATTCAACAGTGTAGCAGTACAAATATTGACGAAATCTGGGGAAAAGTAAGAAGTCTTTAAGTTACAGAGCTCAAAAAATTGATAACATAACAACAGGGCGAACAGATCTTAACGAAAACTCGTAGCCAAGTAGACACATGTGTGTGGACCATACCAAATAATTACGGGATATTCGGAAGGGCGATCGTACTTAATGCGACATAAACATGGGTATTTAGATACACAGATAAACAGATATTTATTATTAGTATTTGTTTTGTAATTATTTGTTACTCGCTCGTTTATAAACACGTCCATAATATAAGGGTCAGAACTCGAAATTCCATTCAAATGCAATTTTCTCGCCAACAATGTTACGAAGAGAAATATAATAAATTCAAACTGACTTCCTACCGTTAAAATGCTGGGAGCTCTAATTAGTAGACCGTTGGATTTCTGCAAGAAAACGACACTGATTTAGTGTATATTCAATAACAAATGTTCTGTGTACGATAATACCGTCACATTTTGTCTGTAACGGCAATGATACACAGGAAAAACACTGAGAACATTTGGATTGAAATAGAGGTACGACCGCTGAGATAATGTCAGTTAAATTTAGAAAATCGCTTGCATTATGACAAAAAGCGATAAAGCGTTTTTGGTCTGCCAAATTAGTTACACTGAATGTTTTTGTCGGAACTAATTTTGTTTGAAAAGTATTTGAAAAACCTATAACAAGTTAAAATTTGAAGTAGATCCGTCCATTCATTCTCGAGGTATCTGCGAAAAAGAGCGTTTTGGACGTTTGTCCTTTCATGGTATCCATTGGTTAATAACAGATATGTATTATTATTAATTATTTAGTTATTATTTGTTTTAGCTATTCGCTAATAAATATAATCTTCTTTTAGTTTTATTGATTTATAGATTTATTTTTATTAGCCCAAGACCCTAACAATTTTAGAGGTTGTTCTTGATATAGAGAATTAAGGCAAATTAACTAATGAGATAGATTATTATTACTAAACAGAAGAGACGATTTTGGAAAACAAAATCGGCAGGTCCACCATATATTCAATAAAAAATACATCTATACAATATGCCAACAATGATACCCAAAGAAAAAAATATTTTTTTTACAATGTAAGACCATCGTTATTTTTCTATGCCAACGATTATATGCAAAGAAAAATAACAAGTTAAAACTGAGCTCTTGCGGCTAAAATTGTTTGAGTTGTAGTTAAGAAACCGTTGGATTTCTGAAGAAAACTGGAGACTACTTTAGTATATATTTAATAAAACATTTTGTTTACAAGATAAGACCATCGATTTTTTCTAGGCCAACAATGGTACGCAAAGAAAAATATAAGTTGAAACTGAGTTCGGTGTATATTATTTTTTGTCTATAATGACAATGATACAACGACAAAACAAATAGAGGTCCGACCGCTGAGATAATTGCAGTTAGGCTTGTCAAAAGAGAATACAAAATCAAATTTGTACATCAAAAGAAACTTTTTGCCGCAGAATGTGCTTCCCGAATGCCAACAATTTCAGAAACTGATATTTCCAAATGTAACCAGAACATGGCCATTTAAACAACATGGCTGGACTCGTTTTGGTTCCCCAGAAGATAATGGAAAGCTTGAAACATAAAACTGGACGAAAAATGTACCACCATGCTGGAAAATGTAACATCAGGGATTCTAACAAGAACCATTTCCGATATGGTATCGGACGAATATATTTCAAGACTGAACTCTTACTACCATTAGGCTGTCTAGGAAGTCACACTAGCCAACTATGAACATTGAACTTAAAATTAATGTCCACACCGTTACCATATCAATATTAAACAGAAACATTAATGGGTGCTCAAAGAAATATAATTTACAAGACAAGCTAGGTTTGATAAAGTACAGTTGTCCGCAACCAATGGCAGCTGTTCAAATTAGATTCCAAGTTGATTACAGTACCTGCCGATTGGTGACTGTTGCAAGAATTTTTGGAATTTCGCATACAAAAATGCAGTCATGAAATAGCGAGTAATAGCTACTGCCAAAAAGCATTTACTCATGATATCGTGGATACTGAAAAGTTGCAGTCAGTGATTAAAAACCAAATAAAGTTGATGGACATGATAAAGACAGAGGATTCAAAATCAAGGATTATACAACATAGTGAAGAAAATACCAAAAAAGGTATACTCGAAGAAATATGTAAAACAAAGCAAGACGTGAACCTGTTGAACGCAGAATTAAATGCCTTTGCTCTTTACCAAACTTTAACGGATAGAATAGAAAGTGAGATAAACGAAATCTAAATGGGGAAAATACCACCGAATACTATTTTTTTTTGCTCAAATGGTGGATCTGGTCCTTTCTATAAATTACGTGGCCTTCAAAACTGATACGAGAAAACGAAAATAGATAAGGCTTATAAAAACTAAGGTTAAAAAATGAGGGATTTAAGTGGCAAATATTGGTGGTCACCAACATTGCACTGTTGAAGCGGATCATGGTTAAATTGAAAACGACTTTAAGTATTCCGATTCCGTGTAAAGAGGTTGACTTCAAAAATTCGTATATTGACACATAATCAGATAAGCTGATGATAGAAGAAAACGGTACCAATTATATAATTGAGAATAATATGTGTATAGACATGTTGGTTAAGATGGTTTCTATAAAAAGTAATGTTTTGTTAAAATGTCTGATTTGAGGCAAAACAGGATATTTTGCGAATGAGTTGCAGCTGGACGACTTAAATCATATGTTTGTGTATTGTTCAGTGCCATATAAAACAGCTGCAGGGCGTGGGGAGATTCCAACAAATTCGTAACTAAGAGAAACTCAATTGTTATGCGGAAACTTAATGTTGATAAAATTAAACGTAAAATGACTAGCTCTATATTATGTGAGAGAACATGCAGTGGTAATATTATCTTGGAAATGGAAGATGATAGATTAATTCAATTCGACCGGCTGGATTTGGGTAGTAAGCGTCCCATCATATACGGATAATGTAGTTATCACTGAGTGGAGATGATTCATTCTACAATACCTCCAGTTTGGATATCCAGAGGAGAAAGTTGAAGTAATAAAATTCCATATATCACTTACAAAATCGTATTCGGGCCGGCGTTGGAAAATGAACATTATTCAACTTCAGAAAAGTCCGAAGTAACGTATGGTTGCTCATATAAGGAACTCTGACCACGCGTATGGCTTTGGCCTGTCCGTATAAAACTTAGCCAGTCTGATAGACTTTTTTCTTGCGGTTCTGAATCTGTTTTCAGAATGTCCAAAATTATACTCCACCGTACAGTTAAGCCCCCAAACCCCCTATTGGGAAGTCTTAAATTACCATAACTTGAGCAGAATCAATTGTACGCACTTTTGGTAATGTAAAACCTTGATCGTGAAGTCAAACTATAACGTATCAAATTTTAAGCGTATTTGATAGATTTTCTCAGACCCGTTATGTAGTTAAGCGAAAAATGTCAGCTAAATCCTAAAAAAAAAGGAATTTCAAATTTTCATAAAGTGACAAAATCACAGCTTTTTCACTTTTCTATTTTTTTTATGATTTAGAAAGCATGCCCACGATCCCAAAGAATGTTCACTAAAAAATCGACTCGAAACCACGTAAAAATTAAAATACAAGAATAAATGTGTCCATTTCAACAATGTGACTTTCGAGGTCCATAGCTTTAAAATAAATAATCGCAGTATGTCTCGATACTTTTGCGTCAACTAGCACGATTAATGTTTTTTCAAAAACAGATTATTTCACGTTCCCTTTTTAGAGGGGGTAATTGTACGACGCCGTGTAATGTTGGACACTCTGAGAATAGATTTTGAACCGCAAGAAAAAACTATCAGACTCACTAAGTCTCAATAACCGATAATTGTCACTTCGTAGGGGGGGCAAGCTTGACACATGTGTCATATTATTGAATGCTAAATAATTTTGAACGTTTTATCGACTAAATTAATCATTTTAAACAAAAAAAACAATCAGACTAAAGTTTCGATTCCCTGACGGTAGAAGACAAATTCAAGTTTTCGAAGCTAGTGATGAGCTTTTAGTGCTTCGGCGCTTCGTTCAATCGAGCGGCGGTTTCGCCACTGAAAATGATTTCGATCTGGTGTGCGGAGGTATGCCGACAAAAAAATTCACGAATAACGATAGCAATAAGACACTCATGGATTTAAATTTATGTCCATCCGCTGTAATTATGGTGCAGAACATAAATGTCCCACATTACGCTAAATGTGTTCGTCACGTTTTAGATATAGCACGAAATGTCTCGTGTCTGTGATTAAATGGAAACAATTTGATGATGTCGGACCATGACAATGATGGATCTGATGATGAAAAATCGTGTGTAAGTCGAGGAAAAATCACAAATACCTGTTTCTACTTGTTTATAGGACCTTAGTTGTAATTATATTATATTAGCAACTTAACCCTCTTGTAAATACGCGACGTTTTAAGTCTTTTTGAGCATGAGAAGCGTGACAATTTTTAATTCTAACCCCCCAGAAGTTAGAAATTTCAACTGATTATAAAAAACAATTCAATAATGTTATAAATTTTCATAAATGTTCTCTAATATTTCACTTTTAATCTAAATTTTCGTGAAATTCTTCAGATTTCTAGCTGAGCATCCATAATTGATGTATTAGCCCGCGATCGAATCCCATCATTGGTAAGCTAGTTGCCAAATTGAAAGATTCATGGAATTTTACTGGATTATTTACTGAATTATTGGACGCCTGTTTTATATCTCTCACACGGCTATCCGACGGTGAACCCCCCTACTTCTCAGGAGGAACACCAGACTATATTTGTTTTTCGCTTTTCTGATAGTTTGTTCTTGCGGTTACGAATCTATTTTTAGAATTAATTAGGAAATAAAAGTATCCAAAACATACTGCGATTATTTATTTTAAAGCTATGGACCTCGAAAGTCACATTGCCCAAATAGACACATTTAGTTTTGTGTGATACTTTGGACTCGTGGCATCACCATAAAAACAAAAAAAAACCCGAAAAGTGAAAAAGCCATGATTTTGTCACTTTTTGAAAATTTAGAATTCCATGTTTGGGCTATAACTAGGTCACATGTTAGGCATGCATGGTTGGACCTTTGAGAAGAATTGAAGCTGGAGTCATGACGCGTCGAATAAGCCCACTTTCGAGACAATCCAACATACTTCACGACCAACACCCTCACATAGCCCGCCTCATAACGGGTCTATGAGAAAATCTCGCAAATACCCTCAAAATTTGATATGTTATAGAGTTTGGCTTCACGATCAAAGTTTTACATTACGAAAAGTGCGTACAATTGAGTCTTCTCAAGTTATGGCCATTTAAGACTCCACAAATGGGGTTTTTGGGGGTTAACTGTACGAAGGAGTATAAATTTGACATACTGTAATGAAATGAAAAAAACCGCAAGAACAAACTCTATCAGACAAGCGAAAAAAAAATATAGTCTGGTGTATCTCATGAAATGCGGGGGGGGGGGCTCAACGTCAGATAGTCGTGTTACTGAGCTAAAAATCTGAATAATTTATAACATCACTGATTTTTTTTATAATCAGTTGAAATTTATAACTTCTGGGGTTTTGCATCAAAAAACGTTTCAATCGAACCAATATATCGGTCCACGCATTTCTACTTATGTATGTAACAATATAACCGAAAACAATATACCAAAATCTAGCGTATTATATATATATGAAAACATGTGAAAATATATGTCTACATATATATATATTATTCTTTATATATAATAAATAAAATATATCCCCTAATTTTCTTCCATGCTATCTATACATCATTTGACTAGATTGGCTACAATATGTCACTAATAAAATACAATTGGAGAAATTAATTATAAATAAAAGAAATATACCATCGAAAATAAAACCTGAATAAAATAGGAACTTTCCGAATAAAGCAGTTCTGCTTAGAGTTAGACGAACAACCTTACTTTTGGAAGAACAATAATATTATCACACCCTTTTGAGCTTTTGCAAAAACAATTTTTAACCGGGAGTTACCCACATTTGAGGCGTCGTTTTTTTTTCTTTCTCGAAAACCAAACATGTCGTTTTGAAATTTATCATGATTAAAGGTTAACTCATTGCCGATCTAATGGTATTCTTGTGAAAATATATCATATGGTGTACCTACTGTATCGTCCAATTAAGTACAAATAAGTTAAACGATTAGTCTTATATGTTAAATTTGGAGATCAGTCTTTATTAAGGAATAATATAATGTAAATAAAACCTTTTTTAGTCCATTCTTGATGTGTACTGACTAAACATAATAGCTTCTAGTAGATCAATGTCTAAGTTTAACATACATATATAAAAAGACTAATTCTTAAGCTTTGTAATGATAAATATTTCAGGGAAAAATATGTATTGCTTTGCAAGAGATTGACTACGAACACGAAGCGTCGAACGATTTGAGAGGGAAAAAACACATTTTTGACGAAGAAATTGACATTTAAAGCTGGCCTTATCCATAATATTATCAATTAATGCAATAATATTAAGAACTAATGCGCAGTGTCAGTGACATGTCACGAGCAATTTAAAGTAAGACATGGGTTAAGCAGGGGGTGTCACGTGATCAAATATATTTATATTTTGTTGAATCTATATTTATATATATCGGGACTCTCGCCATTAACTGTCAGTTGTAGTTATATATTAGTTATAGTATTACAGTCATCACTCAAAATAAGATAGCCTACACTAAGATGGATTTTGCTCAAATCCGAAAAATAGACTTGTAATTCCATGTAAATTTATTTTCGCCAAAGCTCCAAAAGATTTTTTCGGTCAGATTTGTTTCCTCGGGGAACTCTTTTTCGACATTTTCAGCTCCAGCCTGAACCATTTCTTCAATTTCATCTGTCTTGTCATTAATTGGGCGTCGATGTGATTCTTCAAAACTGCGTCTTCAGTGTCTTCTGCAACATTTTCAGCAGCTAGGTTTTGGAACATCGCAACACCCGTTATTTTCATCCTTCTTGAACAATCGATGGCTTCAAATTCGTCAAAATATCGCAGCTTTTTTGAACTGCAATCCCTGTGGACTACCAATTTTGTGGCTTTTCACTTTGTGATGACACACGGCAAGTAATTACCTAGGTTTCCCATGACTCCGACCACCGGGAAGACCGTAATGCGATCTTTCGTATTTGGAGTTTTTCGATACAATTTTCTCCCATTGAGTACAAGTCGTCCTTTACTTGAATAAGAGTAAAAAATACCGGATTCATCAGTTTTGAAAATGCAATCGAAATCAAATTTCGAGCAAATAGAATAGATGCGACATTGTTCAGTCCTAATTTCATCGTCAGTGAACCTTTCTTGAGCTGAGTTAGATCATTCATAAGTCTAATTAAGCGACGGCAGTAACGTCTTGAAAAGTCCAGCTTCATCCTTTTCCTCGCACACTATCACTACAGCTTTGTCGAATTCGAGAAGCACTTCATCTCATTTTCTTCCAGAGTGTACTCTAGTCTGAGGATTTGACTCCACAATTTTTCTAGCATCGTCTTTCCATCTCTTGAAACTTACATAATGGAGTTCTTCCCGTGTTTTCTAAAGTAAACCGAAGTCTTAGCGCTGTAATTGTCACCAGCAATGATTTTTTCACATAATCCCTTTTTCTCTTCGAAAGAAATAATGGTTCTTTCACTGTTGTGACATTTATTAACTGTTATTTAACTATATTTTTTAATAAATATATAATTTATTTCTATAACGTTTTCGTCATCATGACATTGTTGGTAGACCAAGATAGAACATATATAATGTAATACAGAAAATACATAACATTTTATAAAATTATATATATTTTTAAGCTAGTGGTTTTCTTCCAAAATTCTTCCAAATAATATAGTTTATCATGTTATAAAAATATCGAAAATTCACAATTTCTATTAAAAAGGGTGAATTTTGTTCCTGATCAAAAAGTGTTAACTTCAAGCAATTTGTTTTTATAAAATTGTATGTATTTTCTGTATTACATTATATATATTATATTTTAGTCTACTGATGATGTCATGATGACGAAAACGTTATAGAAATAAATTATATATTTTATAATTATTTTTATGTTATTTAACTGTTAATATTTGACCAGGTGTTACCCAACGCCAGTTTACCAGAGTTGTACAGCCATAATGTTACAGTGGGGTTTCACAGTGGAATTTAACAGTATTGCAATGACTGCGAGGCGTTCATAAATATTCACCGCCTCCAACTATTCCAATAGGGCGAGGCCAAATTACTGCCCGAATAAATTTGAGTCACTACGGGACTTATGGAAAATTAGCTCAGACTTACGACTTATGGTTATTACTAAGATTAAAGTAATACGTTCATACCCGGCGAAAGAATTCTTGGAAAAATATGAGGACGAACTACCGTTTTCAGACTAGGTCGATTTAGAATCAGAGCCCGTCAATATCATCGGGGAACCAGACAAGAGACAAAATACTGAACGACTGAAGGAGCATTTCAACAGCAAGGGTAGACGCGTATAAATGTCTGAAAAATTCCTGGCTTACGTACAACGACTGAGTAATGTCGCATGAAAGTTGACAGCGGTGGATGACACGCACAAGTTCATTACAGCTAAACACTTTCATAACACTATAACGACACAGGAAAGGTAATCTGTCACCATCCACTGTTCAAAGGAAACATAAACTGCCGATTTCCTTTCCGAATTGCAGCGATTATCCTATACGGTAAACGAAATGCGCGACGAGCGAACATAACGTGCAGCTAATCAGGAAGTCCTGAGCGAACAACTCGAGAAACAGCATCGAGAATTGGTCAATAACGTGCATATTATGCAGATAGAACGAACGGCGCAACTATCGCAACATCGAGAATTGAATGATTCCATACGTACTATGGAAATACAGCATATAAATCGTAACACCGATCGCCACGAAGGAAATAATCACGATTTACGAAATAATAACCAAGGAATATTGGACGAGTGCTGTAGATGTGGTCTACTTGGACACAATACGAAGAAGGCCAACACACTTTCAGGCTAAGGTAATGTCTGAATTACAACGTTTATCAGATTTAGTCAATGAGATGTGTAATGAACGGAAGGTGTCTGCACCTAGAGACACTGTTCCTAATGTCGGGATGGTTCCACAATTCGGAAATCAACAACATTAAGCGCTATAATGGGAGCCGTGATAGCGAGAACAATAGATGCTACGATTGCGGCCTATTTAGACATGATCAGACGGTGTTTCGGCGAAAACTGGAAAGACAAAAATGAGATTTCAACCAATTAATGGATCTGAAGTTGAGGTTTATGGCTCAACATCAATTGAGATTGGTTTAATGACTGCGTTGTTTATGTTTGTAACAACAATCAGACGCCCGTACTGGGTGCGGCGAAATACTTAGATAAGGACAACTCAAAATCGACATGGACAATCAGAACACGTGGATTGGCAACTACGTCACGGAACCGTGTCCGATACATTTCAAATTTCTCCAATGCATGATTCTCCAAGTCAGCGCACAGCATGCGAAATAGTCCAAACGAGAACGTCACGCTTGCTAATGAGAATCGTGCAATGCAGCTTGAACTGTCAAACTTCCAAGTTTGGCAAGACGGCAATCGACGGAAATGTCACATTTAACGAAACAATTAGAGGAAAAATAGAAACAAACCAGTATAACGGCTCAATTGCGAAATTATTGGGAAAGCAGTGCATATAAACACAAATACGACGAATTCAACGAGATAAAACATAGGGTAGAATCTGAAAACGGGAAATTGATAAGCGGAAGGGATGGCCTACAAAAAAATGAACAAATTTGAATAGTTTGTGAACTGACTAACGAGGAAAATTACTTAACCGCTGAGTTACTGTTTAATCAATCCAAATTTCCATCTGATTCGGAAATCAGCAGATGCTTATCGGAATACGACAATAGAAATAAACGAAAACTAGGGGTAGAATCTGAAAACTGGAAACAGATAATCGAAAAGGATGACATACTCGAGGAATTACGTTTAGAAACCGATGACCTTCAGAAACAATTAGCAACATTGGATTCCACGATCAATAAACGAACGTAAATAAAATTAGCGTCACCCTATCGGAAGTTACGGGGAAGTTACAGCGAGCTAATAGATGACCTGAGAAACAAGGGAATCGAATACACGGTAGCACAAAATGAGAACGTCACGCTTGCCAACAACAATCGTGAAATACCGCTTGAACTGTCAAGACGGCAATCGACGGGAAATTTTAAATTTAATGAAAGAGATAGAAGCACAGGAAGAAGATTGCTTGCCGAATCATAGTTTTGTGATGAAATTTTTTTGCCCGATTCCGAAATCAGCCCATGTTTAATACATTACGATATAAACTAATCCAAGGGGATGCCATTGTACGAAGTAAATAGGAGGAGCTACTCGAAAAATTGCCAAATTTGAAGACCATAGTTTTGGACACCACAAACTTACTATGAAACGGAAATTGTGCGGAAAATACAGAGTCAATAATCTATGAGAACTAAAATCGGGAGGAAAAGATACAGGTTAAAGAACAGACCTAATGGGTTATCGGTAGATAATCAGCGCAATAAATGTTTATGCGATGTGGCTTGGCTATTAGATCTACCCGGGGTGCGGTAAACATCTCGCATGAAATAAGCGGTAATAAACGGGTAATAAATGGTTATGGTACGCCGGTATTAGGACTACAACTTATATCTAAATAGTTCTCACATAAACACACATAGTACCACAGAACGAGCTAACTAATAGACAGTTATATCAATTGGCACCATATTCTGACGTAGTGATCAATAATCTTCCGGTTAGATAATGTACATTATTAGAGCAACAATGTAAAAATATAAAGGAAACCCCCTAGAACCCCACGTAAGACAAATGATGTCACGAGCAATCTGAAGACGCCATGGGCTAAAGCCTGAGTTGGCACCTGATCAAATACCCTGAATAACGCAAACAGGAATTCTAACCAGTCAATATATACACACAATTAATTGATACAATTTTAAGTTATGTACCGAAGAAAAAGTAAAATATAATTATAATACTAGTGATAGTGAATACGGCTAAATGGGTGGACGAAGCAAAGGATCACGACGTTGAAAGGATAAAAACGGTGATATTTATATTTATTATAATTATATGTTTTGTTTCATTTATTGGTGCATAATGTTGAATATGTATTTATATATGTTTAATATATATGTATCGGGACTCTCGCCATGGACTCTGTCAATTGTAGTTACTATTCGTGGGGTTGGTTATCTAGTTTACTGTTGTCATATGGTCAACAGTAACACAAAGCTTATAGATGACTAATGTGCAAACTTAATATATCTGCTGAAAGACTAAGCCCAAACATTTATAATGGTAAGAATTACATTAAAAAATATTCATTGGTTTTGGAGATATGGAAACGACGAGCGGGTGTTCAGACCTGACCGACATGAGGAAGGTTTGGTATCTAGAGGAAAAACGCGCAACGGTAACTACTAGTTAAAAGGCGTCTCGAGCAACCTATATCACGGACGGATACAACAATGACACGGTTATAGAAATGTATCGGTAATGGAAGTGTATCGGTTTCGGTCGAATAAACTTTAGTCTAAATGTGAAGGAAAATTATGCTATTGTCGGAATTTGCTAAAGGAACATAATACATCCGACACGTAACCAAGGCCATTTCACTTTTTTCATTTTAATAACAATTCCTAATCACGATTCCTTCTATTTCCGGCGATTGGCTTGCCAATAACATAACTATTCGTTCAATTTCGACAGAAGGGTTATTGATGACCAGGGTATGTAGCAAATTCAACGCATAATCCAGATGGGAATTTGACTTTATAAGTTCCAATAGTACGTCCGATCCATTTCCTGCCTCAAAAGCTCTGCAACCATATTCACTGCCCTCGATAATTAATCTAGTTGTGGTGCATATAAGTCTATTCAGTTCAGCGTTATTCGCCAGAAAACTTGAGCTGATCTGAACAAATCCAATTTGAATAATCACATCTTTGTAAACTCGTTTTTGACGAATGATTTTTTCCAGAAATCTAAATGTGCCTTTCAAGATGTTAAAGTAAAACGATATCGTCACTTCCTGATACAAGTCTAGCCTGTAAACAAGATTGCATGTACCATAGTGTCGTTAAAATTGGCAGTCGTATATTTTTTTCTAGAGCCGTTTCTCTGGTATTCATCGTTCTAATTACAAACATTTGATTCAAAAATATTCATTAATTTATTGGAGACGGCTCGAGAAAAAAATATACGACTGCCAATTTTAACGACACCACGGTATATTCCAAACATAGTAAATTTTATCAACTATGGACTACGAATTAATACTAAAGTACATGTGACCAGTAACCCAATTCTAACCTTAAACCAAATGTGTATTATCGAAAGAAATAAGGTATCCGTCGACGACCCAATCAGTTATAAAATCTATCCAAAGCTTTCAAACGGTCATTGGTATTACTAAGATTATCAAGTTCAACTATGCATAAGCCATACTCATATCCAGTGATGAAATATAAAACATATTCAACATTCCTTGGACAAATTCTGGTGATTTCGAGCGTAGGAGTTCCGTATAAATTGGTATTAATTCGTCGTATAAAATGTAACCTAGGTTCAATCCAACCCACTCGACCACACGGAAAAAGCGAATTACATTCGGTAACGGTTTCTTTGTAATCCCCCCGCAGACTGACTTGATTGTTTTCTGTGACAAAAGAATAAAGTAATTGGCCGGATCTTGTTGATATAAACTAAGTACAACGTCCAGTATCGTTGTCGTAATCAGCTGTGAATTTGACCGTAACCAAACAGTTTGCAGAACCTGGAATGCTTTTATGTTTCGTACTGATACACCGCGACCCATTGGCCTTGGTAAACGAAATCCACTTTGGTTACCATTTGGTGGAGACGATGGTTTTAATTCAATAAAACCACACGTAGTGAGAGAGCCTATCAGCAATATCAGATTTCGTATGGCATCACAGCAGTCTGGGTCGTCTTCAGTTAATGTAAATTCGAGGGAGAGGACCAGCTCAGCCAAAAATACATATCCATCAGAGTTTTCGAATGAGTCTAAAAGTTGTTGTGTGCAGCTCGAGGAATCCTGTAAAAAGCAAAACAGCGAAACGATTCGTTCAACTGACTCAAGTGGCTTTACGTTTAGGTGAAATAATGTTCAACAATAGTTATATCAAATGAAAAAATTTCATGTCGGGCAAGTTGATAGTAGGTTGGAACAAATATTTGTGGCCGTTCTCTATTGATATAATTAAATATAATGATTGTTAAAGTTTTATGAAAAACCCAAAACATCGCATTTTACTAATAAAAAGCTAGGCCCGCTAAATCTCGAACCTAAGTAAGATATCTACATAGTTGAGCTATTTTGATTGGATGAAAATAAATTGAATATATCTGGCGCTAACCTGGAGAAATTTAGCATAACAAACTTCAATAGAAGTTAAATATTTTAATACGAGAAAAACTGCGGAATTTTAATCAGGTAAAATTACTACTTCTGGTGAATTGGCATAAAAAATTGTGAACACTATTGTGCTAACAATGTAAATTAATGCTCATTCTCTGAAACTATTGAAAGTTAGGTTAATCGTTGCGAATCATAGAAGGCCTAAGACTCTACCACAAGAAGATTATACGCCGAGAAAAACAGAAAATGATGACAAATTAAACTAGTAGCCTAACGCGGTTAGTCAACTAAAAATGTTGATATAGGTTAACCCATATGCTGCAGAAAATTTTCTACCACCACGCTTCAATGTGGGCGTATACGCACACACTCGCGAAACTGATTAGTTCGCTAGTTGCAATATAAAGTATTCAGTATAATTGCCAATAATGTTGCGGTTGTCATTTGGCCGAAATTATTTTTCGTTTCTATGAATATTGAGTGTTACGTCCCATTATATACGTTAAATTTTTTAGTCGGATAAATATCGACAGAAAGTATTTGTCCAGTTTTCCTCATAACGACGATTGTATAGACGTGTCATATATTGCACCCTATGCTTGACTTTCTTCTCGCGCAAAATTTGCACCCACTGCTGAATGCAGCCACGTGATTGGATGTAGTGAGCCACGTTGGCCGACATAGAGTGCCTCGCTATTGCCATCAGTGAATCCGAACTCACGCGGCGCCAAATCTGATATGAGGAATCGGAGGCACAAATAAATAAAAGCTTCAGATCATCACTGACCACCAAATCTTCTGTTGCTTTATTGAGATTCAATAATATATTAATTTCCGTATTCACCCAATTGACCAATTTATGTTTTTCATTTATGAAAAAGTTCCAACGAATGCTATAAAACAACTGAGAACAAAAAGTTTCAAGAAAACAAATGTTGGCGGTTCGCACAGCATCAATAGTAGGGTGACCAGATGCGGGACGGCCCGGTTTTGGAAAATTCTGCCATAGCCCGCGGAAATTAGTTACTCACCCAGCTTTGAGAAGAGTTGCGAGGTATTTTACGTCTCGCTCTGTGACCAACTTTGGAAATTTGTCCGCTTTTTGACAAATCGATCTGGTCACCCCAATACATTGACATGTATATCAATAGTTCTCACTGTAATATTTTAGTCTACATCAGTATGTCACAGTTAATCAATATTCACAATCCTTGCAATATAAATGGAATACTATGTATCGGCAAAATCTGTTTCCTGTAGACGAGCGCAAAATACGCGAGAGTAATTGACCAAAACTGGATACAAATATGTTCAACTTCTCACTGTCAACATTAATTGTGTTGAAGTCAAAATTATATAATAAATGAAGTATTTTACAAAAACATGATGCTAGGCCAGTTTGTACAAAACGGTCTATGCAACCGCCACTCCCGCCAGCCAATATTCGCACACTTTGAAACAATGGCCAACAAGCGCCGCCCGGCAATAATAATATACCGATATTCCTAGCAGCGGATAAGCGGTCGGCACCGTTAATTCTAAAAGAATTGGTATAATCTAACATAATAAAAAATAGGTCGACAACGGTGGATATAATGATAGTTTAGATATAGAGTCGAGCTTATCCAAATAAACCATGTATTATATAATATATATATATATATATATAAACCGTGTTACTAAATTGCTCGTGGAATTTTTTGCAGAAATTTACACCGGAAGTGACAGCTGAAAACCGGAAATTGACTATTTTGAATCGAAAATCATACTAAATTGTTGGCCGAGACGAACTTTAGCGAACACTTTAAAAAATTCAGTTTTGTACAATTTAAGACATCTGTGTCTTAGATAGGAAACGTCGTGGAGAAGCCCCGCCTAGAATTTTATTGCGCATATTTTAGGCTACAGTGGGGTACCTGAAAGCGCCACACTAGAAAGCGCCACAAATGCTAGAAAGCGCCACAAAAAAATTTTGTACATAT
>SCLF01200224.1:0-30520 GCA_004367975.1 Mesochordaeus erythrocephalus
TTAACCCCCAAAAACCCCTATTGTGAAGTCTTAAATTACCATAACTTTAGAAGAATCAATTGTACGCACTTTTCGTAATGCAAAACTTTGATCGTGAAGCCAAACTCTATAAAATATCAAATTTTAAGGGTATTTGATAGATTTTCTCATTTCGTGAAGTATGTCGGATGTGCTCGAAAGTGGGCTTATTCGACGCGCCATGACCCAAGCTTCAATTCTTCTCAGAGGACCGACCCCGAATTCTTAACACGTGACCCAGTTATAGGCCAAAAATGGACCTAAAAAGTGACAAAATCACGAATTTTTCCCTTTTCGATTTATTATGATTTTGCTCTAAAAATTTATTTAAGGAGGGTCAAAGTCAACTATATTCGACTAATTTTTGTCTTTAGAGGGGGTTAACTGTACGAAGGATATAAACTTGGACATTCTTCAAAACTATCAGACCCACTAGGTCCCGTTAACCGAGATTTTGCTACCCAGACCCGGGGGGAGTGGCCACTCTAGACACTAGTTATGTTCATCCCTCAAACTATTTGGTCAGATCTTTTCTATCATTTCTCAACTTATTCTACATTATTTATTGTTAAGCCATTCGAACAGTTTCTCGCCTGACAAAAGATTAAACCGTGATCTATTTTCATAACACAACGATAATATATACTTCAATTTCAAACTTCCTTTGATCAAACAACTGATGGATAAAATAAGCGACCCTATGAAGTAAGACGAAAATATGTGTTAACCACTTAAAATATTAAATATACATTTCTTTTCCAAATTGATTACTGCCCGTGACATTTTAATTGTATTAATCTTTATAATTGAGGTCATCAATATTCATAGTCATACCTTCACGACAAATTAGGTTTCGGTTAAAAATTTCAATCGAAAGGGCTTGGAAAATTCAAGTATTTAATCTTGAGTGAAAAGTTTTTGTTCCAGAAATCCGCGCATTTTGTTAGTTTTTTGTTATTTTCCATTATACTTAACGTCTCTATTTCAGTTGTCGAAGTTCATTATCGAGAACAGTTGAAAGCCCATGCTCAGTATCATTATTATGAAAAATTTAATCCTGGGGCTAAGCAACCAATTTCACTAGAGACAGTATACAAGTCGTTTATAAAAAATCCGAGCTTGCTCGAATTTAAACAAAATCAAGCCAAACATAAAACCGACTTTCATATATGGAATACAAGGAAGGTTCATCTTCACATCTTTGTTTTAGCTTCAGGATTTAAGGTGAACTTTATAGGCCATTACCAAAAGAACTCCTTCATTATGCTGCGTTTGATGTGGCATCGTTAAGGCCCGTTCTACAACTATTTATGCAAAAACTCGAATTATTCAAATGGGTAATGTATAACTCATTTATTAAAATTAAAGTCCTTATCGTATACAGAATTCCACCACACCATTCTGATTGGGTCCTGACCAGTATTTTACGAAACTAGAGAAATCCGTCCTAAATATATATTTCTGTAATGATGGCAGAAACCTAGTCATTGTCCAGGGAATTAAGTTAATTATTCGAAGTACAATAGGAAAGCAACAGGCCCTTAACTTCCAGGTATTTTATTTTCTACATTTTTTGAGTTATAAATATTTCGCGGTTGTTCTCTTTACCATACAAATTTTCTATTGTTCGTTTGCGTTTTTTCAGATTTCCTCCTTTTCCATAGAACAATTATTTGTTCACGAAACCCTGATCATACAGATACTTGTGAGCCAGTTTATTAACAGTGTTAATGTAACGACAGGGTGAACTCCAATATCATCTGAGTTAAGTAATGTTTACCATTTGTACATGAATAGGAAACTATTGTATTCTACGATTTGATCAATAAAGATTCTTACAATCTGGTCTTGTAGATAATATCTTATGTGAAGGAACTATCCCTAAATTCATTTAATCCGTTTTAATTCTTCTCTTGTAGCTCGTAAAAATGAATAATTATATTAATTACACTGTTTAAGCGCATTGTATTATTTTTAATGTTTTCATAAAGTATTATATTAACTACTGAATTCTAGTACATTGAATGATTGTGGAAAATTTCTGCATAACGACAAATTAAAACAAACAAATCCGCAATAACGAAATCACGTCTGACGTACGAGCCAAAAGTGAAAACATGTTTCACTTGTTTACGGACAATAGCAATGGATCATTTTTCAAATAATCAAAAGAAAAATTTATCACATTGTAAAGCATGCGACTTTACCGGATATTTCGGCAGTAAGTTATGTATATTATTTGCATATAATATTGTTATGTAAATATTAGCATATCTTACTAACTGTTCAGAAAATCATGAAACCGAACGTGTTAGTAACAAAATTGGAACCGGGCTCGACACCTTTGATGCCCACCCAAAACTACGCTTAAGTCAATGTCTTTGAGTTGATATGTATGAATTAAACTGCCAAGTACACCATATTTTTCTTCATAAAATTTGCTGCTGCTAGTAACGAGACTATTTCTAGACTATTTCAAGACTATTGTTGTTATCAACCTTTATACTTCAGATTTTCTGTAAACGCGCATAAGTTTATATTGGTATGTCGGGGTAAGTTAAATTCACGTAGACGATCTACTATGCTTCTAGTTCTATTATTTTGCTCATACTGTAGTTACTGCATTATCGGGATTCATTTTTATGCATTAGGTTGGTAACCTTACCCAGTTTTCACACATTGCCTCCCAATAAAGCAGTAATTAGTTCCGATTAGACATTTATTCCAGATAAGAGAAAAAATAGACGAATATAACCCCTTTGCATCCTTTTGAGCAAATTTATCGCCAATAATATTGCATCTCGAAATTTATTGTATTTTGTCTCGCAACTCAAAAAACCACAATTTATCTGAAAGCTTCTCAAAAGGTGAAATCATTTTTACGAGAGAACGCAAAGCGCTAGCAGGGTTAAATTTTCACAGTCCGATTAGAAGTAGCTGGTAGTAAGCCTGGGCAATTTTCGGATTTTTTTTTGATTCACTTCCGGTTATAATGTTGGACCGCAAGTTCTCTCAAAGTCTGCACCATAGAATTTTATCGGGATATTTAAGCCAGGGCTGTCATAAATAGTAAAAAAATGGAGCTCTTCCAGTTGTCATTTGTTAGGTACTCCGCCTTAGATTTTTTGAAAACATTTGTTGACTAAAATTCATCCGACGCAAAAATTCTGTGGCTCAACTCCAAAAAATCAAGTTCCAGTTTTTAGGTAGCAACTCCGGTGGTACTTCCGGTCAAGAAATTGTTGTAAAAGATGCGGTGTGGAATTTGGGGGGGGCATTCTGACCTAGCTCTACTGAGTTTCGTGTAAAACGCGAAAACCTGGTCGATGACTCAAAATAGGCTCAAAGTGTGCACAAGAGTTAATATTAAACTTTTCTCTACTAAGAATAGATTTCATGTTCGATACGCATATTTAATAAGGTGCAATAGGGTCCAATACCTGACCGTGGTATATATCTCGTGGCATCATATTCTATAAAATAGGATGCCGAACTCTTAATTTTATGACTTCGTCAGGGCTGTATCAGCTGATGGTAATAAAACCTGCGATGGGTATCCTTATAAACTAATGGAAAAAGCTGAACATAACGGCGATTATGAATAGGTTAATGCCTAATCAATCATAGAAAGACAAGACTAGATTGAACTAGTTTTGGTTGATATAAATTTCTCGGAATTTCAATTGATTAGGATTCTTCTAAGGATACGTGCTATCTCTGAAAATAAAGGTTGTCCTAAATAAGATATTTCTTCGTAATAGCTGTTTCTAAATTATGAATATATTGAAAACTGGGGATTTGGAAACTTGTTATATCGGCAGTCCATTGGTACGACAAAACTTTAATTGATAATGCGGTGATTACTAAATATTATATTGATTTTATTGTGTTTGACAGTTGATATAATAATAGAATTATAAATATTATGTGTATATTGCCATAAGTATATTATATGATTCTGTATTGCTAAGCGTGTCTTTCAGTGAAAACGATCTATCTACTGCAATTCTCAAGGAAAAGATTAAGCCCAATAGATTGGTTGTGGACGATTCAGTCAGTGATGATAATTCAGTCGTTTCGCTTTCACAAGAAAAAATGGACGAGCTGCAGCTCTTTCGCGGCGATTCCATAATGATTAAGGGCAAAAAACGAAAAGGTTTATTTTCAAACTATTTAAATTGTGTTCGTTCTGGATTTCTAGTTTTTTCTGTAGAAATATTGTCGATCACCGTGTGGGAATCATCCCATTATTGAGTCACCGGGGAGTTAGTAAGGTAACTTTTGCGAGCTAGTTAAGAAAACTCATATAACCTGTAGTAACAAACTCTAAAATTTAGTCTTTTTGGCGTAGTACTTGAGGTTACGGAGACTGTGAGGACTGGGGAGAAAAAGTTGCCTTTTGAGGCCCAGTTTCCGATTAACGGTTATGTGAAATTTTAAACTTTTGGAGAACCTCAACGTGATCTCGTTTTCAAGATAATATGAAACTACGTGATTTGATTTGTCTTCCGAATAAGTTCTGAATACAACCGCCGTAAGTCTGAATCATAGTTGTCTGTATTCGAGATGATCATCGGTATTTTATAGCTACCAATTTGGTTGACTTTAGATGGTAACTATAAAAAACGTCTTCCTGCAAACTGGCTATTTAAATCCACAATGATTTAACCCTCTTGTAAAAAGCTGGAGCGCGGTGGTGTTTTGAGCACAAGAGTAACCACAGTTGTTGATGTTTGTCCCTCAGAAATTAGAATTTAAAATTGGTCATAGAAAATGTATCCGTGATTTAAGCCAAAAAAATTAATTCTCTGTATTTCCCTTGTTATTAAAATAATCCACTTTTAATGATATTTTGTGTGGATTTTAAATTCATTTTGTGGATTATAAATTTATCCATCCAATGAAATGAACGAATTACTAGTTGGACGAATTCAGAGTGATTCGTTAGTGATACAAAATAATTCGAATGGTGATTCGAAGTTTTAATAGTTGAACTGAAGATTTATAGACCTTTTAATAAAGTGTAATAAACAGTATATTTCGTTCAGACGGTACGATACGGTCATGTAATTGTAACATAATGTCCACAGGATAAGGATACATACATTTACATAAATTAAAGTCACCAAATGGACTCTAATCGCTACAAAATTGAGTTTGACGCAGAGCGGTCAATATAGCATAGCACACATACTCACTGCCACATAATATCAATGTTTTCGAAGCGTTTTCGATTATTTTTTTACGAGAGGGCTAATCTAATTTCATGTAAATCAGTTTGTGGTTGGGGGGAATTCACATGAATAGATTGGTCATATAATGAAACCATGGGTTAATATGTTATTCATTCTTTTTATACAAGTCATTTTATCGCCTTAACCTACTGTTAAGAAACCGTTGCAATCGTATTGTCCGATGATACTCTATCAAATGAAAAAATTCGTATCCCGCGTGTTATGAGATCAAATCTCCGTGTGCGACTGGGAGATATTGTTGCCCTTGCCCCATGCCCAGATGTAAAATATGGTAAAAGGTTAGAGATTAATGTAAAAGGTAAACAGTCACATTTGTCTACAATTAGAATACATGTGCTGCCGATTGATGATAGTATTGAAGGTGTATCGGGCGATTTATTTAATGTTTTCCTCAAACCATATTTCACCGAAGCTTACAGACCTGTTATGAAGGGTGACATTTTTCAATGCAGGGGTGCTATGAGAATTGTAGAATTCAAGGTAACTTTCATATTACAGTGATAACCCAAAATATGCCAAACCTCAATTCTTGTAAAAATCGAAAAATGTGACATATTTTGGGGGCGGTGCTTTTTTTGTTCAAGTATTCATTGTAAAATTTGTGTTTACCACTAGTGTCAAAAGTTCCCCTAGGTCTGAATTTGTTCTCAAAATATAAAAAATTGTACGACGTCGTACAGTTAACACCCCCCCCCTTCTAAAAACAACGTGAAAAAGACCTTTTCTGGATAAAACGTTAATTTTAACTTCTGGGGCATGGCAGCTCACCTAACTAAATTGTACTCGATTAAGCAGACCACAGGGCATCCAATAAAAGCACCGAAAACATACCCCGATTATTCGTTTGGAAGCTATGGACCTCGAAAATCATATTGCCAAAATAAACAAAATTGACATTGACCGTCCTGAAATTTAGTTTTTACGCAGTTGTCTCGAGTCGAATTTTTAGTGAATATACTTTGGATATTGACATGTTTTCTAAATCATAACAAAATAGAAAGGTGAAAAATTCGTGATTTTTGTCACTTGTTCAAAATTCACATTTTGGGCTAAAATTAGGTAACCTGTTGAGAATTCGGTGTCGATGCTTTGATAATAATTGAAGCTGGAGTCATGACGGCGTCGAATAAGCCCACTTTCAAGCTAATCGGACATATTTCCCGAAATAATATTTTTTACTTAAAATTGAACCCCGAATTCCTAACCCGCTATGTAGTTATAGTCAGTAGAAGTCAAAAATTTGATTTGGGAAAGTATATCCAGCTTCAATTTTTCTCAAAGGACCGACCTTGAATTATTATAATATTAAAATAAAATATAGAACCTATTTTGGGTTACCACTGTATATCATTTACTGCGTTTCCTTTGAATAATTGACTATAACTGATGAAAAGAAAGTTTTGAATATGTGGGTCTCGGAGGTACAAATTTCGCAATTGTTTCCTGACATAGATAACTTTCCCTATAGATTTACTATGGCCCAGGACAATTTAGGTAAAAGTTAAAAATTTACACAATGGAAGCCTTAAAATGTCAAACGAGTATATAAATAATCAACAAGGTTGTCGACACTGACCCAACACCATACTGCATTGTCTCGCCCGAGACAGTTATTCACCACGAAGGTGATCCGATAAAACGTGAGGATGTGGAGGATCTTCTCAATGAAGTCGGATATGATGATATTGGCGGTGCCCGAAAGCAAATGGCACAAATCCGTGAGATGGTTGAGCTACCGCTGAGACATCCCGGGCTTTTCAAGGCCATCGGCGTTAAGCCACCTAGAGGTATATAATTAAACTATGAAATGCTCGGGCTAATAAAATCTAAATCAACAAAGACCTCATCTTTTAAGTGCACTTCAACATATTTCCAAATCATAACTGAAATTTACACAAGGTTTCGCGGATCAAATAAATTAATAATTTTTATTTTTTAACTTATGTCACACTTTTGAGCAAATTTAGACAGATGACTCATCGCTAATAATATTACATCCACAGTTCAGTCTAGAACAACGACACACGTTAAAACCCAAATAAACTGAGAAAGTTCGTAAACGGTGAAATCAACTTTCGGAAAGAACGCATAGCAGCTAGCCCGCTTAAATGTTCATTGTCAAATTTGAAACAGCTGGTCAATTCTTCGACGTACATCTTCGCATTTTTTCGGTTCACTGCTTGATGAGTCAACATAGACTTTAAGGGTGTACATGAGTTAATTAATATATATTTATAGAATTCAGCGGTACATCTTAGGAAGACTATCGGAACAACCATTTTCTGCTCGGATTAGATTGTAAAATCGTGACATATTAACCGTGTACCAATAATTGTGGGATTTAACACATGTGTCAAAAGTAACCCCCCTAGGGCGTCCAGGGAGCAACTGATCCGTTAACGAGACTTAGTAGGTCTGATTTCTTGCGGTTCCGAAACTATATGGTGTCGTACAGTTAACCCCCTCTAAAGACAAAACGTGAAAAAGGCCTTTTTTGAAAAAAAAAACATTAATTTTAACTCATGGCTCATCGAACTAAATCGAAATGACCGTCTGAAGACCTCGAAAATCACATTATCGAAAAGGACAAACATAGAGTCGAATTTTTATTGAACTTACTTTGGGATCGTGGCATGTTTCCTAAATTATAAGAAAATCGAAAAGTGAAAAATTCGGACTTTTGTCAAAATTTGTACTTTAGAAATTCCATTTTGGGCTATAACTAGGTCACGTGCTACGAATGCGGGATGGGTTCTTGAAGAAGAATTGAAGTCATGACGCGTCGGATAAGCCCACTTTCGACCCGATCGGAGATACTTCCCAAAATCACATTTTTGACTTCAAGTGACTATAAGGGGTCAATCCTATTAGAATAAATGTAGCTGACATCCGTACGCCTCGAATGAGACCAATTTCGGGGGAAATACGACACTCTAAAAAATGTGAAATTTTATAATTGCCATAAAATTTCGCAATATTTAAAAGTGTCCGATTTCCTTCGAAATTTCTTCTCATAAGATTGACCCCGTATTGAAGTCAAAAATGTGATTTTGGAAGTATGTCCGATTGGTGGACTTATTCGACGCGTCATGACTCCAGCTTCAATTCTTCTCAAAGAACCGACCCCGAATTTGTAACCCGTGACCTAGTATAGCCCGAAAGCACGAATTTTTCATGTTTTCACTTTTATGATTTAGGAAACATACCACGATCCCAGAGTATGTTCACTAAAAATTGGACTCGAAACAACTGCGTTAAAACTATACTTCAGACGGTCATTTCGATTTAGTTCGATGAGCCATGAGTTAAAATTAATGTTTTTTTTTTCAAAAAAAGGTCTTTTTCACGTTTTGCCTTTAGAGGGGGTTAACTCTACAACACCGTATAATTTCGTATAATCTGAGAACAGATTCTGAACCGCAAGGAAAAACTATCAGTCTCATGAAGTCTCGTTAACCGATTAGTTGCTCCCTGGAGGCGTAGGGGTGGCACTTTTGACACATGTGTTTAACGTGTAATTTTCTTTACCGAGCTTCTCTATAGGAATATTTATGATAAAATGACTATATTAAGGTATTCTTTTGTTTGGTCCACCGGGTACTGGTAAGACATTAATTGCTCGCGCTGTTGCTAACGAGACCGGTGCATTCTTTTTCCTCATAAATGGCCCAGAAATTATGTCAAAAATGGCTGGTGAGTCAGAATCTAATCTGCGAAAGGCCTTCGAGGAGGCTGAGAAGAACGCGCCTGCAATCATTTTCATTGATGAAATTGATTCCATTGCACCAAAAAGAGAAAAGACCAACGGGGAAGTTGAAAAACGTATAGTTTCACAGGTCAGCAATAAGTTATCTATTATATCTATCAGGCGGCTATTTTTGTATTACTCGTTGGTAGCTATTGTGACCAACAACAAAATCGAATTATTTCCATCTCCAGAATTACGTTTTTGTTCTGAATTCGATTTTTACTCGTTTTATTTAAGGGTAAAGGTCTATCTGGATACACAATTTTAAATAGAGTTATATCACAATCAGTCTGTGGTTCGTTCAGCTTGCTTGCATTTTCAGCAGCTTGATGTGAATTTTGAGCTTTTGTGCGAAAATTACCGAATTTGATCTACGTTCGGTGCGATTCCCTGTCTAAAATTTGTTGCGAAATGATGTAATTGAGAACCAAAGGATTATTTGCATATTATTTTAAACGCCGGAGAAATATACAGAATGTCTATCACCAATAGTACGGAATGTCGATTCCTTACTCCAGTTGTAAATTCAACACTCAAACGTCGGATTCATACCACAGTTGTTAATTCGTAACTCAGATGTCTAATTCATAGTCCAGTTCTGAATTCGGCAAGATTGGCCACGATGTGGTCATACAGATATTAGTGCTAAGAAGGGAAAATAAAACTTGCACCAAATACATTGCGTACCCACTAACTTTTGATCTCAAGTCTTCGACGTATCGAATACGCAAGTCTCTCGGGTACATTGGACTATAATACATTATTTCAAAAATATTTTCACGCGGGGGCGCTCTGTCTTTCTTATACACTGACAATAGGACCATATATTTTGATTAGTCATCCGACCGACATTTATTTTGCTTCTCGAGAACTGATTGGTCAGAAAATAATTACGCAATTCAACTCTATAATACAAAAATCAATTGGGTACGATAAAATTCATTGAGCTACGAGGATTCGAACCAACGTTCTCAAATCTCAGGATTTCTTTCATTATCACATAATTCCTTCACGCCGAAATATCTAAATAAGAGAAATTACGAAAATAAAGAATGCTGGGCTGGAATCACAGTTAAATTTTGTATTACTGATTTTAAATTCTAACTCCTCGGAATTAAGCATAAAAAACTGTAGCCATTTTTGTGGTCGAAAAACCACATCTCTCCACGTTTTGTCCAGAGGGTTAAAAATTCATAAAATGTCAAAAATTCGAAAATCTTGAAACGACAAAATCTAATTGCACGAATTTATAAGGAACCTTTATGATTTTTTACATTTTCGAAATTTTCAACCTTTTCCGAAATGTCAAACTTAACGGATTTTTAAACTGGAGCAAAATTATGGGTGTCAGATTCTAATTGCTCGCATGTACAAGAAACCGTTCCTATTTTTATATTTTCCAAATGAAAAATAATCGGACTGTTAAATTGTTTAATAGAGATAAGATTTAACCCTCGGGGTTAGTTCTGGGCTTCGTTTCCAGACTCCCCCTTCAGGTAACAAGTAAGAGGTTAATGAGACTTAGCCAATCTGATAGAGTTTTTTCTTGCGGTTCCGAATCTGCTTTCAGAATGTCCAAAATTAACCCCGAAAAATCGCTAAAGGCCAAAAACACCTTTTTTTCTAAAACGTTAATTTTAACTCATGGGGCATGGCAGTTCACCGAATTAAATCGTGCTAGATTAAGTAGACCCCTGGGCATCCAATAAAGGTAACCATGACATACTGCAATTATTTCCTTTAACCAGTGGAGACTGCGAGCGAATTATCCTGTGGAGACCGTTTAATGATCTTTGTCCCTGCGCTCTTTTCCATCTCAATTCAAAACGGAGCAATAGTTTCCGTTGAAAATTTGAACGATGCAAGCTGTGCTATCTGGACAAAGATACCTTCACGGTCTCGACTAGTTAAAGTTATGGACTTCGAAAGTCACATTGTCCAAATGGATAAAATTGACTTGACCCCCCGTTTTTTTGCAGCTGTTTTGAGTCAATTTTTTATTGAACATACGTTGAGACCTTGGCTGTGCTTCTGCAGCCGTCTCACATTTTGTCACATTTTGAAAATTGCGAAAATTGGAAAACATATTAGGAACCGCAAGAAAGAACTCTATCAGACTGGCTAAGTCTCGGTAACCGCTTAATTGTTACCAGAGGGGGGGGACTTTAGATAGATGTGTAGTAGCCGGGAAGATATACATATAATAAGAATTTCGTGTACAAGTTGCTAATGTTTATTTTATATAAGGGTATTCGGGCTAATCCGAGGGTATGTGCCCTTCAGTTTGGTTACATTTTTAGCAGCCTACAATGAATTGTAACATTCCTACATTTTCGAAATTTTAACTTGAAAAAAGCGGAATTCGACATTCAAATGTCGAATTCATACTTTAGTTGTTATCTATGTTCTACTAGGAATCTGCACGGTACGATCGGTCTAAAAATTCCACGTCCAATTTGCTCTACTTAGTTGCCTACGAGATATGGTATAAATATAGTACTCCTACTCCTCATTATATAAATCGATAAAAATACTGTCAAATACAAATCATCATTATATAAATGTATCCACCAAAAAACAGGGAATACAACATTGAGTATTCCCAGTTTTCCTTGTAAATTAGTCGTTAAAATTATGAATATTATTCTTACGTTTCACGCCTAGCTTCTCACATTAATGGATGGTATGAAACAACGAGCTCATGTTGTTGTCATGGGCGCGACAAATCGACAAAATGCAATTGATCCAGCCCTGCGGCGATTCGGTCGGTTCGATCGCGAGGTTGATATAAGCATTCCGGATACTACCGGTCGGCTGGAAATACTGCGTATTCATACCAAGAACATGAAATTGGCCGACGATGTTGATCTAGAACAGGTAGCACAAGAAACACATGGACATGTGGGGGCTGACCTGGCTGCGCTTTGTTCGGAAGCTGCGCTGCAACAAATTAGAGGGAAAATGGATTTGATTGACCTGGAAGAAGACACTATTGATGCTGAAGTTATGGATTCCCTTGCTGTCACTAACGACGATTTCAAGTGAGTCTTACACATCAACCCTACTGGTCTTAGAGGGAGGTCCCTTTCACGTTTTAGAAAATGCGGA
This sequence comes from Mesochordaeus erythrocephalus, assembly GCA_004367975.1. Taxonomy (NCBI): domain Eukaryota; kingdom Metazoa; phylum Chordata; class Appendicularia; order Copelata; family Oikopleuridae; genus Mesochordaeus; species Mesochordaeus erythrocephalus. The sequence goes on from SCLF01200224.1 coordinate 12,130, forward strand.
AAAATATTGCGATAATTTTAACGGGGGAATCATGGAGGAAATTGTAACCCTTTTGTAAAGATTTGCGCGTATTCGTCATATTTAGAATTGGCATTTTATGTCTCTGATATTTATTAGTGCGCAAGTCCAATACAAACCATCACTTTTAGGTTTGCTCTTGCTCAGTCCAATCCATCAGCACTGAGAGAGACTGTTGTCGAAGTTCCCAACGTATCATGGACTGATATTGGAGGTCTCGAGTCGGTTAAACGCGAACTACAAGAACTGGTTCAGTACCCCGTTGAACATCCAGAAAAGTTCCTAAAATTTGGAATGACTCCCTCTAAGGGCGTACTTTTCTATGGTAGTACACTCTATTATCCAATAATGATTTAGCAACATGCATAATTAGGTCCACCTGGATGTGGTAAAACGTTACTGGCAAAGGCAATTGCTAACGAATGCCAAGCCAATTTCATCTCTATCAAGGATCGTGATAATAGCAAAATGCACAACGGACATATAAGGATCGAGTTTTAGAAGTTAATTCAGCCCTCTTGTAAAAAAATAAGGGAAAACGTTTTGTGAACTCCATCAATATATGGCACTGACACTTGGGGTTTTCTATAGAAATTATATGACCATTACATGGCCATACTGTACGGATAGAATGAAGTTCATTAAAAGTGAACTATTTGAATAAGGAGAAAAACCGCGAAATCACTTTTCGGTCACTAAATCACTGATAACTTAAAAAGTCACATCCTGACACTTTTTTAAAAGAGAAGTAACGAAGCTTCCAATGATTTTTCACATTAAGTGGTCCAACTATTTCAATTCAATGTGAATAAATTTCTTTTTACTAAAGTCAAATCATTATCATAAAAAGGGACCAGAATTGCTGACCATGTGGTTTGGTGAATCCGAAGCAAATGTGCGCGAAGTTTTTGATAAGGCACGACAAGCTGCACCATGTGTCCTCTTTTTCGACGAGTTGGACTCGATTGCCAAAGCAAGAGGCAAGACACACTTTCTTCGTTTAGTATTTAGTATGAACCACATTTAGGTGGAGGTACGGGAGGTGATGCTGGTGGTGCCGCCGATCGTATTATCAATCAAGTATTGACCGAAATGGATGGTATGGGTGCGAAGAAGAATGTATTTATTATTGGTGCCACAAATCGTCCAGATATTATTGACCCAGCCGTTCTTCGACCAGGTTAATATTATTTTAGCCGTTCATCTAACTCGCTTATTTTGTCAAGACATACACGTTTTTCGGCGTTATGTTTTTTTATTCTTAGACTTAAAGATGCCAATATTTAACAAACAAAACTAATACTTTTACAGTCCGGTATGGCCTAATAATTTTACTCTAGGTCGCCTCGATCAATTGATGTATATCCCACTTCCGGATGAAACATCTCGTCTTAATATCTTCAAGGCTAATCTTCGTAAATCACCAATCGATGAAGCTGTTGATTTGGAACATTTAGCTCGTGTAACAAAGGGCTTCTCCGGCGCCGATTTAACAGAAATCTGTCAACGAGCATGCAAGCTGGCTATCCGGGAATGCATTGCCAAGGATATTGAACATGAAAAGGAAAGAATAGAACAAGGCCTCGAGGTGGGGACGTTTATATTTTGGTCATTTCTCAGTTAATATATAAGGGTATGGATGACGAATACGATCCAGTCCCGTTTATCAGAAAAGATCATTTTGAAGACGCCATGAAATACGCCAGACGATCCGTATCGGATGCCGATATTCGAAAATATGAGGTCTTCGCAGAAACTTTACAGCAAGCTAGAGGATTTGGAAATTTCTCGTAAGTTACCCCCCCCCCTATCATGTAATATTTTTATTGTATTAATTTAGTTTTGGTAACAATCAAGGTAATGCAAATCAAGGTAATGCAAATCAGCCAGGCAATGTGTATGGAAATGAAGATGATGATGAAGATTTGTATGGATAATTACCCTACTTCGATCGAAACTATTAGTAACTAAATATCTCTCCTTTTTAGATATCCCCGTTTCCACGAAAATTCCTGCTTCATAAAAAGATAAAGAATTAAGCAACATTATCATGTCTTTATATATTTCCATTCTAGGGCAGTAATGGATTGTACATCTGCATTATATGACTAAGCGCTTATCTCGATATTGATTCGGTGGAAATGGTCGGAATGCACAGTAGTCCATTCCTCGTTGGTTGAAAGTTCCCATTCATATTTCTTTATATTACTGATTCTTTGCACACATTGGACGATATTTTTTCTCGGCATTGAGAATAAATACAATCAATCAAAAATTTGTAATTTTCCGGTAAAAAAAATGCACAAATAATCGTAGATGTTTCTGTCGAATGGGGGAGCTTATTACTGGGTTGATGTACACAGTAATAACTAGAGGTTAATCCTTAGTTCTCATAACAAGAATGGAAATTGGATACTTTCGACATTTCGAAATATTCGAGCGAAATGTAAAAAAAATTTTTTTTTTTCATTGCTTATGCTTGATAACTTAACATTTCTAGACCTGACTTCAAAATAAAGATAAATGGCGTAGATATTTTGGAATATGGCGAACGATAGTTAAAAGCGCAATAAAATTGCGGTATCCAATAATAATGATCTAATTGTCTCAAAACATTATTTCATAGGGCGAGGAGAACTTGGCTTGTTTCAAGAGCTAAAATATTTTATAAAACTTTTTTTATTAGATGATATTTTATTTATTCTCGTTCTGCTTTTAAATTTTCCTACTGAACTAATTTAGATTTTATCTGTTAAATGTTATTTAACGTTACTCCAAAACAAAGATAATTTTTCATTTTTATACTACTAGAATTTACGAAAACTGATTAGGATGAGATAATAGCCCCGTAGTTTGTTTAACCCCCAGAAGTTAGCATTTAAAATTGGTCCTAGACCATTTATCCGTGATTACAGGCAAACAAATAGTTGCCTTGTTAAGATATTCCACTGATCTTTTTTGATCCAGAAGTCGAAATTTTAGTCCAATCAAATAACTTCTTGGCTGATTCTCTGTCTCAGTAATTTTCCATTATTCAGGTATTTGGACGCGTCCGATGCGCTACGCTAACCAGCGACAGCGTTGTCTCTAATAGAGAAACTTGATTTTTATGCCGTTTAAGATAGCGTAATAATCAGTGTATTTCATTCTGTTAGTACAGTACTGTCATGGAATGTTAACATAATGACCATGTGATAAGGATACATATATTTATATGAATTCCAGGCCCCCAAGTTCCACATATAGTTTAGCATACATAGTCCTTTCACAGAATGCCGATGTTTACGAAGCGTTTTCGATTATTTTTTACAAGAGGGTTAATGGTACGTTAATTAGCCGAACTAAGTGCATTGGCTATCGGTGAGCTAAGAGATTATTCCAGCGTAAGATTAAAGGCTGAATTGACGATAATTAACAAAATTTGGCTATTCCGTTAAACCGTATTTAAACATTCCAATGTCAACTCGGATAGAATTTAAGAGATGTAGGTTAATTCTCTCCAAACTCAAAATCTTAGTATTTCGCATACATTTAAGACTCCACTGTAAATAATTTCTTCTTCAGTGAATACTGAGTTTATCATAATAGTTTATTTAAGACAATGCCTTTAGTAACAATTTAGCAATTGAAAAATTACTTGGACCCCATTAAAGATAATATTCATTAAGAAGTAAATAATGAAGTTAGTAGCAGGAAGTCGAAAAAGTGAGCTTGCAATGATGCAGACAAATTTAGTAAGAAAGCTATTACTGGAGAGTTACGATGACCTGGAGATTGAAGTTACTGGAATATCTACATTAGGAATATAGTATATGATGGGAACATTTTAAACATCGTAATTCAACTGAATATACAATTTTTTTGCTGCGATATTTTTTTACACAGCCGCGTGTTTATGAAACATCGGTGATAACATAAACCCTTGTAAGTATAGACACCATACTTTGGCATTCAATTTTCTTCGAATACAATTTATTAATACGGGTCGAAAACCATACGGTTGCGTTGGATGATTTTATCTAAAACATAAAATTTACAACAATTCGGCTAAATTGATATACGGTCACGATATCCGGATATATACGGACACGACAGTTCTGAATTTTAAGTTTGTAAGCAAAATGCAGAACTATTCTGACCGGTGCATAGTTTTACTATCAACCGATGTAATCAAGTAGGATTTTTTATAAAATATTAAGAGTATATAGGGCAACATCAAAACCAGCATAAAGACCATGTTCTTCAACGAATAAAAATTGCGTGAGAGAGTTTGTTCTCGTACCAAGTAACGTTACTCCACCTGAGCAGAAATATGCACAATTTATTTTCACGAATAGATATTACCATGTGCTGATTCTTACTAAACGACTTTCAGATCGGTAGTCGACCTCTAACTTTTTACCAAATTCATGTCACTATTACTTACAATTCGTTTTAGAATATACGGCAATGCATATCGTGCATGATATGATTAGAGTGCACCAGGATAAGTTTCTTCACAAACCTTTCAAGTTTCCGACTTCTATGGCGTAAACTCGTGGGGTCTCAGCTAGGGCGACCAGATGTCCCGAAAAAAGCAGGCCCTCCAGGTTTTTCTGGGGTGCCTCTCTTTCTCCCGCTTTTCATAAACTTCGGTCGTTGAGCGCGCATGTAAAAGCAAAACCGGCAGTTACTTAAAGCGAATATTGGGGGTTTTAATAATTTATGGGGGGACCATAAATTTTTGGGGTGATGTTACGTCCCCTCGCTCATCTAGGGATAATCTTTCGACAAAGACTACCTAAACGCAATTTTTTTTCAAACTTCCTTTAGAGATTATTAACCTTTATTGTGTCCCGTTTTTCCCCAACCTTGAAAAATGTAACGCTTTTTCTAATCTCTGCAATATATTTCCAATTATTAAAGCAAGTTAAAAAGTAAGTAAGTAAGCAAGTAAAATTGCCATTAACTGGAATGCCCACTATTATTTTTGTTTTGTAAATGCTTTCAATTCACTTTTCATATGTTAAATATCACAAATCGAAACACATTCACTTTAATATTCGTTTTATGTATTAATTAGATATAAATCGTCCAAGATTCCCTTACATGCCTAGATCTATATCATTCATAATTATTATATGTTCATTTATTTCTCTTATGTAGATCCAGTGCTTGTTAATTAACCGACATTGTCGTAAATTGTTTTGAAAAAACGTTAATTTTAACTGCTGAGGGCATGGCAGCTGATCGAACTAAATCGTACCCTGAGCATCTAAGAAAAACATCTAAAATATACTCCGATTATTTTTTTAAAGCTATGGACATCGGAAATCACATTGTTAAAAAATGAACAAAAATTGATTTGGCCGTCCTTAAATTTAGTTTTTACACAGTTGGTTCGAGTCTAATTTTAGTGAACATACTTTGGGGTATGACAAGTTTTTTAAATCATACCAAATCGAAAAGTGAAAAATTCGAAATTTTGTCACCTGTTAAAAATTCAATTTTTGGTCGATAGCTAGGTGACGTGTTACGAATTCGGGGACAGTCCTTTGAGAAGAATTGAACTCACGTTTTTAACTTCTAGTGGCTATAACTACATAACGGGTTTGGAACTCGGGGTCAATCCTATGGAAAGGAATGAACCTGGCATCCGTGCACGTCGAATGGAAAGTATGTCGGATTGGCTCGAAGGTGTGCTTATTCGACACGTCCTGACGCCAGCCAAACAATTGAATTTCTAAAGTACAAATTTTTAGCAGGTAACAAAATCACGAATTTTTCACTCTTCGATTTGGTGTAATTTATAAAACATCCAAGACCCCAAAGTATGTTCAGTAAAGTTCGACTCGAAACAACTGCGTAAAACTAAATTCCAGGACGCTTTTGTAAGATGCCTAGGGGCCTAATTAATCCAGCACGATTTAGATCGGTCAGCTGCCATACCCCAGGAGTTAAAAATTAACGTTTTTTTTTAAAGGTCTTTTCACGTTGTCTTTAAGGGGGTTAACTGTACTACGCCGTCTAATTTGGCATATTCTCAGAGCAGATTCGGAACCGCAAGGAAAAACTCTATATGACTCACTAAGTCTCGTTAGGCTATCAGTTGCTGCCTGTGATCATTTGGGTGGGGCACCTTTGACAGCCGTGTTTCATTGAACTACTGTACATCAATACTTTCCGATCAGCACTAGGGTTACCTAGCTACCACACGTCTATCAAAAAGCGCCCCCACTTGAAGATTACCCATCATGTTAACGAGACTTAGCTAGTCTGATAGTTTTTTCTTGCGGTTCCTAATCCGTTTTCAGAATGTTCCAAAATTATACTCCTTCGTACAGTTAACCCCCTCTAAAGACAAAACGTGAGTCGAATATAGTTGATTTTGACCGTCTTTAAATATAGTTTTAACGCAGTTGTTTCGAGTCGAATTTTTAGCGAACATACTTTTCGATCTTGGCATGTTTTCTAAATAATAATAAAATCGAAAAGTGAAAATTTCGTGCTTTTGTCACTTTTTGAAAATTTGTACCTTTTTTGGCCTATAACTGGGTCACGTGTTAAGAATTCGGGGTCGATCCTCTGAGAAGAATTTGAGCTTGAGTCAGGACGCGTTGAATAAGCCTTCACTTCCTAACCCCCATTAACGGGTATATGAGAAAATCTATCAAATACCCTTAACATTTTATATGTTATAGGGTTTGGCTTCACGATCAAAGTTTTACATTACCAATAGTGTGTACAATTGATTCTTCAGTTACAGCAATCTAAAATTTCACAATAGGGGTTTTTGGGTTTACCGTACGAGGGGTATAATGTTGGACATTCTGAAACAGATTCGGAACCGCAAGAAAAAGCTATCGGACTAGCTAAGTCTAATAATATATTTTATTACTATATTCTTTGGAGATATAATTTTGCTTTCACTATCATACTATACCGAAGGTGATAAAATTTTGGATGTAGCTTTATCGAAGATTGGTGAAAAAAGTTTATTTACAAAAGAACTAGAAGTTGCGTTGCTGAAAGGGGATGCACAATTTGTCGTGCACTCCCTAAAAGATCTACCCACGACAGTACCTGATAATATGGTAATTGCTGCAATTCTAGAACGGGAAGATCCTCGCGATGCGGTTGTTATCAAGAAAAGTTTACATACTAAATACAAAAAACTGTCCGAATTGCCACCTGGTTCAGTGATTGGGAGCTCGTCATTACGTCGGCAAGCGCAGTTGAAGAAAAAATATCCGCATTTAATCATTAAACCAGTGAGGGGGAATCTGAATACAAGGTGGCGCCCCACTACCCCAGAACAATATTGATTTATTTATTAGATTAAAAAAACTGGATTTGGATAGTACTGTCAACGATTATTCTGCAATAATCTTAGCTACTGCTGGACTGAATCGAATGGCGTCTCAAAACGAAGCATTTATTGGTAGACTGTCATCGCATCTCGAGCCAGATGAATGTATGTACGCCGTTGGTCAGGGTGCGCTGGCTGTAGAAATTATTGAAACAGTTAAGTTTTCCAAAATTCTTTTATTTCTTCTCTTTATGCGAAACTTACATTGGTTAGACCCTTAGTTCATCGCAAGGGACACGTCCATAGAATAACTCAAAACTTTCCGATGATAAATATTAGCGAGAGATCATAAAATGCCACAGTTGTTGATGCTTATTATCACACATGTGTCAAAACTTCCCCTACCCCTTCAAGTGGGAACTTATCGGTTAACGAGACTGTTCCGAATCTGTTCCCAGAATGTCCAACATTACACGGAGTCGTACAGTTTTCCCCCTAAAAAGACCGTTGTAGGAGAAAAATTAATTTTAACTCCTGGGGGCACGGTAGTAATTTAGTAACTAAATTGTACTAGACTAAGTACACTCCAGGGCATTCAATAAAATTATCAAAAACATACTCCGATTATTTGTTTTAAAGCTATGGACCTCGAAAGTCATTGTTCAGATTGTTAGTGAACATACCTTGTGGTCTTGGCATTTTTTCTAAATCATACCGCATCGAAAATTAAAAAATTCGTGATTTTGTCACTTTGTGGGCTATAACTTGGTCGGTTCTTGGAGCTGGAGTCATGACGCGTCGAATAAGCCCACTTTCGAGCCAATCGGACATACTTCACGAAATCACATTTTGTACTATAATTTCCATAAAATTTCATAATATTGTAAATGACCGATTGCCCCCGAAATTGGACTCATTCGACGCGCACGGACGTCAGCTACATTTTTTCCCAAGTGATCGACCTCGAATTACTAACTCGTTATGTAGTTATAGCCACTAGAAGTCAAAAATGTGATTTCGGGAAGTATGTTGGCTCGAAAGTGGGTTTATTCGACTCCAGCTTCAATTCTTCTGAAAGAACCGAACCCGAATTCTTAACACGAGACCTAGAATGGAATTGTTAAAGTAAAAATTTTCACTTTTCGATTTGGTATGATTTAGAAAAGATACCAAGATCCCAAATTATGTTCACTAAAAATTCGACTCGAAAAAATTACATAAAAACTAAATTTCAGGACGGTTAAAGTCAATTTTGTCCATTTTTGAACAATGTGAATCCGAGGTCCATAGCTTTAAAACAATTAATGGCAGTATGTTTTTGATACTTTTATTGGATACCCTGTGGTCTGCCTAATCTAATACAATGTATGTCGGTGAGATGTCTTCACGAGTTAAAATTAACGTTTATTCAAAAAATGTCTTTTTCATGTTCTATCTTTAGTGAGGAGGTTAACTGTACGACGCCGTGTAATTGTGGACATTTTGAGAACCCAGGAAAGAACTCTCACAGACTCAGTGTAGTTAACCGATCACTTCCCACTTGGACAGGGGGGAAGTTTTGACAGGGGTGTATTAGTGACAACCATGAGTCTAATCACTACCGAATCAATCCTTGATTCGACCAATTTGTAATCCGCTCGTTTAATTGGATGTAACGAAATTTCATTTGAAGTGAAATTATTCATGAAGATTTATTACGTCACAATAATCACTCACAGATTTCACACAAGTGTCAAAATCGCCCCCGCCCGCCTGGGGCCCAGTCCGCAACTGATCGGTTAACGGGACTTAGTGAGTCTGATAGAGTTTTTCCTTGCGGTTTTTTCATCTCATTCCAAACTTATACTCCTTCATACAGTTAACCCCCAAAAAGCCCTATTCTGAAGCCTTAAATTATCCTTAATTTGTGAAGAATCAATTGTACGCACTTTTCGTAATGTAAAAATTTGATCGTGAAGCCGAACTTTATAACATTATGTGGAGTGGGCGGGTTTAAGTCAAAACTGTCATTTTGTGAAGTATGTCGGATTGGCTCGAAAGGGGGCTTATTCCAGGAGTCATGACTCAAGCTTCAAATCTTCTCAGAGGACCGAGCCCGAATTCTTAACACGTCACCCGTGATAGGTCAAGAACCAGACCGAAAAAGGTACAAATTTTCAAAAAGTGACAAAATGACGAATTTTTCACGTTTGGATTTTATTATGATTTAGAAAACATACCAAGATCGCAAAGTATGCTCACTAAAAATTCGACTCGAAACAACTGCGCCAAAACTATATTTCTGGACGGTCAAAGTCAACTATATTCGACCCATTTTCGTCTTTAGAGGGGGTTAACTGTATGAAGAAGTATAATTTTGGACATTCTTTCCACTAAGTCTCGTTAACCGATCAGTTGCGGACTGGACCACCGGAGGGGGAGGGCCGATTTTGACACATGTGTTGTATATAATCAAGTAAAAAATTAACTTCTGGGGGACTATCATCAAATTTTGTGGCCACTTTTGTGATCATAAACATTACGTTGTAATCGAACGAAAATACTTTCTATACGTTTAGGCAAACTTTTCGTAGACGAAATAGTTGCTCAAAAGCTCGAACTCCTACATCATGAAGAAACCTGTTTACGTGTTGTCTGTGAACGCTCCTTTATGAAATACCTGGATGGTGGATGTTCGTCACCAATAGCGGTCAATTGCGTTATAAATGGAACCGTATTGACTCTAAAGGGTGGCGTATTCAGTGTTAATGGTGGTGAGTTTATGTACGCCGAGCAGACAAGCGATTTATCGGTGAAAGGTGATAAAAATAGCTTTGAAAAGTCTTACACTGGAATCTTGGTGCAAAATATTGATCCCCGTAAGATGGACCTAGCTTTCGAACTCGGCATTACAGTTGCAAAATCGCTTCTAGCAGATGGCGCGGGTGATATTATTTCTATCGCAAAAGCTGTTAATAAAGCTGAAGTGACTCATCAGATGGGGTCGGCATATTGAGTTCACAATATTGAGGCTGCATACTAGTTTAATCTAGAATTTTCTTGCGAACCCCATTCGTACTACAGGTGAACATCTTTTGGACTAAATTGTGCTGAATATACACATTTATGTCTAAAATTATACCGATTAACAAGTGGATATCATGATGAGATAAAACGTCCAAAACGCTTTTTGGCAGATATCTCGAAAATGAATGAACGGATCTGCTTCAAATTTTAACTTACTACAGGGTTTACAAATACTTTTCAAACTAAATTAGTCGGGACGAAAAACGTTCAATATAATTAATTTGGCAGGCCAAAAGCGGTCGGAACTCTATTTCAATCCAAATTTTGTCAATGTTTTGCCTTTGTATCATTGTTACAGACAAAACATGGCGGTCTTATGATCCACAGAACATTTTTTATTGAATATACGGTGAATCAGTGTCGCGTTTTTTGCCGAAATCCAACGGTTTGCTAACTACAACTCGAAGTATTTTAACAGCAGGAACTCAGCTTCAATTTATTAATGTTCTTTGGGTATCCTTGTTGGCCTGGAAAGAATACGTTCTTATACTGTACATAAGTATTTTTTATTCAAGATATGGTGAACCAGTCGAAGTTTTTCCCATATCGTCTCTTTTGTTTCGTCATAATGGTCTGTTTCATTAATTAATTAATTCACTTGCAATTATTTCGCATACAACTCTAAATCGATAATATCGATTGGAAATATTAAATTTGAAAAATAGAAAGATTGGATACATATATACAAACATTAACGAATAGGTATGAAATAATTCCAGCTGAAGTTGAGAACCTTACAGGTCCCCAGATGATAGTGCTTGAATTGATATATTAATGATATTTCTCATATTTTGGAAATGTTCCCAAATTGTACTATTTGACGGCCTATTCAAGTTAAACGTTGGTTAGGTTGAACCGGAAACGGTATGATTGAAGAAGTTGGAGATGTCGAAACTGTTTGGTTGCTCCGGAAGCCAGCTATAGTAGGTCGACCGATGACAGTGTGTGGATTAGCTATTGGGTAATGCTTTGTGCGCAGTTGCGCTCTATTTGAAAGTATTGACGTCGGCATTGTTGCTGCTGGCACGTTCAGAATCGATCATCTAACCAGTTGATTTTTCCGTTCCTGTTTTGAATAGGCCTCGGCATTCTGGGAGCGTCGGAATTCGTCCGAAATGCTGGGAACGCCGGAAGCGGTGTTAAAGTTGTATTCATCGGCCCGCTTAGAACTTGAAGTAGCACAGATCGTAAATGAGTTCTATGAACTTAATTGGAGTCATTTTGTTCATTCCTAATCTTTACCAGTCTAACCAGGTAACCAAGTTAAATGCGTCGCGTTGCTATAGGAGATTGAGGGCGATACAAAAGCACTTTTTCGCCAGATTTTTAGGGCCTTGCTTGGAATCCCATTTAGTCTCCTTTTCATTTTTTAGGGCGGCTTCCTGATACGCTAATTCGACAGCTTTGTGAACTTGTTTTAGCGAAGCATTGATTTTTATACGATAAAAAGATGGATATGGATCTCAGATTTCATCATTCTGTTTGCGCGGTAGCCTGAACTTGGATGCCGTCCGGGAATTATGAAGTCAGTCGAAGCTCCAGTTGTGCGATTGGCAGTTGAATTTATGTTTAAAATGACAGATTCTAGGATATCTGGCCATTCACGTTTCCTATCTACGCACAGCAGGAAGATAGCGTTATTCATGGTTCTGTGTTGTCGAGCAATGTTTCCCCAACTTTGTGGACACCGAGGGCAATGTAATTCTTGTCTTATGCCCATCAAATCGTAGAAATTACAATAAGTTTCCCCAGTGAAGTGTGTACCTCTGTCACTATTCACAGTTTGGGGCAGCATCTAGAGCTCGGTCGCGTTCACAAGGAATTGCCAAACAATATCGGCAAAAAGAGTCCAAAGTGGTCAAAATGAACCTTTTACCTTTAGTCGACGGCATTGTGACGACATCAAGTTATACGACTTCGAAAGACCTTGTTCCCCGCCGAGAGTGTCCAATATTCCAATTTGGTTGTCGGCCGTAGTTTTCTTTTCTCTTGGCGTAGGTTGAGCAGCTGTCAACTTAACTTTGGATATCATCTTCCTTCTTTTCCCACCAGAACTTTTCAAGATGGTTTTTACACTATTCCGGAATTATTGATTTGATCGTGAGCCTTATGAAGAAAGCTTTTCCGCAAGGTTTTCGAAGACGAAGCAGCATGGATCCAGGTTCAACATGAAACTGACCAATCACATTTATGAAAATCGGAGTTCTATGGTCGTTTTGGCCAAAAACTGCTTTCCAGTTTACTTGCAGGCCCTTTTCTTTCCGAACTCAAGCCTGTACGAATTTACCAATGTAAGGATCATTTGTTTGTGTTTGTTTTTTTAGTTCAGAAAATCCAATTACGGCTGAGAAAATGGACGCTACTGTACTAAATCCGAAAGGGATATATTGCGACTAGAAATACAGTTAGATCGCCAATGAGAGAATGTTTAACCACGCGATATTTCAAAAGATACAATGTATGGTTTTCGAGAAAAATGTGAGTGAAAACTTGATCGTCAAATGGGGCAGGTAAGGTACACACTCAAAAAAATGGTATCTACCGGTTAACATGGCGAGATATTTAAAGGTATTCTACTGATACTTCCGGCACGGACAATAAAATTCCAAATACTTTTCCAACTATAATTCAGCGACCGTAAAACACCCCTGTGATCCTCGGACATAAATATCTACCTCATTTGTTTACTACCGTTAAGACTTCTTGTCTATAAATGGAAAAACATTGCGCAATAAAATATCCCAAATCTCTATCGTGTGGAGGTTTTGAGCAAATTAGATTTTTACCACTTTCGTAAGCCTAAATTTAGGCATTTAAACACTTCAGGTAGAAATCATTTAATGTCCAAAATGCATAACAGGCTATAGCGGAAATTTTGGTAAACTAATATTAGCTAATGGTGTGTATATGAAGTGTATAAATGCCTAAATGTAGGCTAACGAAAGTGGTAAAAATCTAATTGACTCAAAACCTCCACACGATAGAGATTTGGGATATACAAACAAGTCCCGTATTTTATTTTCATTCAGTGAAAAGAGCGCATACAAATAGAAGGAACGAAAATGGCGTTATTGTAGTGTATTGTTGATCAATATTGAAGAAGGTTGGCGACTTAGAGTAGTAACATCAGTTGGTAAAGTAACATAACAGGTGACTACAAAAATTAAATAAAAATTGGAATATGCGACAACCCAGATCTCTTCCATGGTACAATCCGACTAGGTGGACCTAGTCACCGTCGTAATTTAAATAAACCCTTTAACAGAATGAGAAAAATTAACTCACATAAAAAACGTTTTCAAAGCAAATTCGAATTGAAACTGAACGTTGCTTGACACACCCCTGTCCAAACCCCCCTCCCCTATGCCAGACAACAACTTGTTTACCAGACTTAGTGAGTCTTATAGAGTTTTTCCTTGCGGTTCCGAATCGGTTTCCATAATGTTCAAAATTCCGAACTAAATTGTTCCAGATTAAGTAGATCCCTGGGCATCCAATAAAAGCATCGAAAACATAATGCGATCATTATTTTTTTAATCTATGGACCTCGATAGTCACCTTCAAAATGAACAAAATTGACTTTGACCGTCCTGAAATTTAGTTTTTACGCCGTTGTTTCGAGTCGAATTTTTAGTGAACATACTTTGGGATCTTGGCCTGTTTTCTAAATCATACCAAATCGAAAAGTGAAAAATTCGTGATTTTGTCATTTTTTGAAAATTTGTACTTTATGAATTCCATTTTTGGTCTATAACTAGGTCACGTGTTAAGAATTCGAGATCGGTCCTTTGAGAATAATTGAAGAAATCAAATTGTAGAAATTACAATAAGTTTCCCCAGTGAAGTGTGTACGTCTGTCACTATTCACAGTTTGGGCAGCATCTAGAGCTCGGTCGCGTGTTAAGAATTCGAGATCGGTCCTTTGAGAATAATTGAAGGTGGGGTCATAACGCGTCGAATAAGCCCACTTTCGAGCAAATGGGACATACTTCCCGAAATCATATTTTTCACTTCTAGTGGCTATAACAACATAAATAGTTAGGAACTCGGGTCAATCTAATGAGAAGAAATGAAGCTGACATCCGTACTGCTCAAGTTATGGTATTCGACGCGCACGGATGTCAGCTTCATTTCTCATAGGATTAACCCCGACTTACTAGCCCGTTATGTTGTTATAGCCACTAGAAATCAAAAAATGTGATTTCGGGAAGTATGTCCCGTTGTTATTCTTAACACTTGACCTAGTTATAGCCCAAAAATGGAATTCATAAAGTACAAATTTTAAAAAATTGACAAAATCACGAATTTTTCACTTTTCGAACACCCATAGTATGTTAACTAAAAATTTTACTCGAAAGAACTGCGTAAAAACCAAAGTTTTGGACGGTTAAAGTCAATTTTGCCCATTTTTAACAGCGTCATTTTGGAGGTCCATAGGTTTATAATCAATAATCGCAGTATATTTTCGATGCTTTTATTGGATGCCCAGGCGCCCACTTAATCTAGTAGAATTTGGTTCGGTGAGCTAACATACCCCCAGGAGTTAAAATTAACGTTTAAAAATAATGTATTTTCGCGTTCTGTCTTTAGGGGGGTTAACTGTACGACGCCGTATAATTTTGGATATTGGGATGAATTAAGCATTTCTCTTCAACATGAAAAATAAGATTGTTATGAATGTTGGAAGATACATACTGAATGGACTGGAACTGGAAAGTATCATTCATCCTAAAAACATGACTCTACGGTTGTAATTTTTTAGCAGTTATAAAATTTGTATATCAAATGATTTATTATTTCTCTCAAACTACAATTAATTATTCCCATTCGTTTTTTTTTAGTTTGCCTTCCCCTATAAGTCACACAATTTGCAAACTTTGTTGATAGATATTACCATTATCGTCAACTCGAATTGATCCTTGCTGTTGATCAAGGACTGCAATTATAATTCTTTGTAGTAAGAAATAAGCTGGTTGATGAATATTCTGAACCCACATGCCGACCTCTCGTTATCCGCGATGCCCGTTTCCTCAAGCAAAAGAGCTGACAAAATCTTTGCTGATGTGACGACGAAAATATATATGCTTAATTTATTTCTGCAGTGCTCTCTTAGACATCATCGCTAAAGTAGAAGAATTGCATGCTACCTTAAAAACTTTCTAACTGTTCTACAGACCCTACAGATTATAATATAGATGTGCTCATAGATTCTTAATTTACGAAAACTCATTAAACTGAATTAATGTGATAATTAGGTTATTATGCTGTTGATCGTTAATGATAGGGTTAATCATGGTATTGGTACCGATGCTGTATACAGTTGAGATATAATTTGTATGCTAGGAACATTCCACTGCAGTCCGTTTGTCATTCGCGTTTAATAGTTTCTTTAGGGCAGCATAACTCGTGTGCCAGCGGTTTGGATGTAGAATAACGTTATCTCCAACGAAACGAAAACTCCTATTTCTGACACTTAGATGCGACTGTCGAGCAACTGATAGTCTTACGAGGCTTGGTGCCGATCGGCTCGAAAGTGAGCTTATTCGACACGTCATTAGTCCAGCTTCAATTCTTCTCAAAGGACCGACCCCGTCTATTCTTATAGCCCAACATAGAATTCATAAAGTACAAATTTTCAAAAACTGACAAAATCACGAATACGTTCACTAAAAATTCAACTCGAAACAACTGCACTAAAGCTATATTTCAGTACGCTCAATACAATTTGTCCATTTCGAACAATTTTTTTCACCAACAGATTATTTCACGTTCTGTCTTTAGGGGGGGGGTTAGCTGTACGACGCGGTGTAATTTTGGGCATTCTGAGAACTGATTCGGAACTGCAAGAAAAAATACACTAAATATCGTTAACTGATCACTACAACCTAGGAAAATGGGATATGAATTTATTTATCGTCCAATCTGTTTCTATTAGTTGACACTTTTACGGAGTTTACCTTCTAAAAACGGGATGTGCCCATCGGAGCGAGCCTTTGAGTCATTATTTGACCCGAGACGGGTTGTTAAATCGGCACAAAAACTATGGTAATCCTAGATTTTTGTGTGTTTCTGTTTATAATTGCCTTTTAATTCTAAAATCGGGTCAGATAACGGATCAAAATCGGGTCAAAAGCAAAAGGCTCGCTTCGATGAACAACACCCATAAAAACTATATAAGGGTTTACTTATTACCCGCAATTTAGTCGCACCTTGCCGTTCCGAGTCTGATCCCAGAATATACAAAATTATACGGCGTCGTACATTTAACTAAGTCGTGATAGATTAACTTTTTCAGGTTGTCTTTAGGACGTATAATTTTGCATATCCTGGGAACAGATTCGGAACCGAAATGAAAAAATATAAGGCTCAGTAAGTCTCGTCAGCCTATCAGTTGGGTGACAATCGAGCAGGAATTTTGACCGGAAGTGAACCAAAGAATAGGAAATCAGAAATTTTCCATCGAATACTAATAAGAGAGAAACAAATTATAATTGTATGTTTATATGAACGAAATATATATAAGTCTGCAGTTAAATTTTAATTTATCTAAGAAGTCCGACGCAACTATAACGCCAATTTGTGCCACCAACCCTGTTTTTAAGGCTCTAAAAGTGGTTAGATATTTGTTTGGGATAACATTCGATCATTTCGTTTTAGCAATCGTTCATCAGCCATCTTTAGCTATTTACCCGTTCATTTAACTCGCGCATTTTGTTATTTGAAATTGAACCACTACCGTTGAATTACTGGTTATCTTTTATTTTATTTGAATTCGAAACAAAACTTAAATAATTTGGTAAATGAAACTCAAAATTATGCTTATATTCTGATTGTTTTTGGTTTGTCTTTAGAGCAGCGCTAGTCGTCATGCCCCAGGCGATTATTTCCGCCTACCTCCCAAAACGAATTTCATATATCGTGATCACCTCCAGTCTAACATTCATACGTGAGATCATTTATAGGCTGTGGGGTTCTGATGGCATTTTTAGTATTACTATTATCATTATTTCCGTAAAAGTTGAATTTACTCCGTTAAATATATCTTTAATTATTTATATATTTGTATGCGTACTACATACGGATTTAGAGATATCTTTAGCGCCAAATACCGCCTGTGTCACCTTAAGTCTTTTTATTTCCTTTTTGAAAACCACAAGATTGCTGTATGAACGCGTAAATCATCCACATCGCCGACAATCCATCGATAACCCGTTAGGCCTGTTCTTTAACTTATCTCTTGTCTGTCGTCCTGTGCGGGTTTAAAAATTTCTATGTGAACTATTTAGAGATGGTTGGCCCTAATACCGTCTGTCCCATGATCGTTCACCTATTTTTTTTCCTTTCTGAAAACCCCATAATCGCTAGATGTTTACCGCACACTTTGTAAATATAATCGATGGGTCCCCTAATGATTAGGCCTTTTTTGAGTAGGTCGTCCTTTTGTTTGTACAGGGGCATTAATTTTCATTGTAAGATTCCACCCTTAATTTCCGATTTATCTCGTATTGTTTTAGACATTGGCTTATTTTGGAATCGAACATTTTTTCATCATGAAACTGAAATTCGGCAATTAAGCATTATTCTTCATGTGGTTATATTTGCTCCCCTATTTGTTTCTGTAATTTTATATTTGACGTTGATTGTCACCCAGCTGAAGCTGACAGTTCGACAGTTCAACCTGCATTGTACAATTGTCATCGGCAAGCTTGACCTACACGAAGTTTTATCTCATTTATCTGGCCGTATTTTTTAAAACATGCGCTGCTTTCCAAAGTAAACCGTGAAATGGCGGTTTCGAAATTGAGTAGTTTTCCTTATTTTCTTCTATTTGCTCATCTCTCTATTCCTTTAAATTTGACATTTTCATTGTACAATTGTCATCGGAAAGCTTGAAGTTTTCATTTTGCACTATCTCGCATGTCTTCGCTGACATAAAGAATGTCATTGAAACAATTTGTTTTACACTGGATCTTTCCTAATTATCGGCAGACATGATATATATATATATATATATATATA
>SCLF01201335.1:0-17488 GCA_004367975.1 Mesochordaeus erythrocephalus
ATTCTGACGTAGCTCCGCTCAGTTTCGAGAAAAACGGGTCGATGAGTCTGATGGACTCAAAAGGGAGCACAGGAGTTAAGATCATTGCCTCTTACTCGTGATATTGCACCCTTTCCCAATTTAGTCATCAGAAATATACAAAACTGCAATTGCGCAAAAAAAAGAAAAAGTGGCATGGTTTTTTTAAGGATACTTTTCCACTAGAGGTCGTCTCGGGCAACAATTTGATGTGATTAGTGATTCAAAATAACCAACTTCCGGTTTTCAGCTGTCACTACCGGTGCTACTTCTGGTCCAAAAAATCCGGCGTCCAATTTAGGGGGGGGGTATGGGGGTAAATGAAACATTCAACCACGATAACGCACTCCAAATGAAAATCCACAGAACGTGTTCATTTCGACCAATCACAGTGAAGTAAACTTCACAACCCCAAAATATATTTGTTTCCAGTAATTGAAGCTGACGGCAATGATTTCCTCGGTCATTATAACCTATAATTAAATCTGATAGTTCGATTTTTTCAATTTATTGCTTCATTTACCACTCACCTATTATCAACGAATTTTCGATGAAAACGTGGGAAAAATCTGCTTTCAGTATTTCCCTGTTTTTTTTGTTTGGCTTGCGCTTCTATAGATTAATAAGCCACGGCCTTTACATAGCAAAATATCAGTTAAGACACTTTATAAATATATATATTTAGGCCCCTGTACAGCGAATACCCATATTTATGATAAAAAGGAGCCGACTGCGGCCTGGTCTAGAGTATAAAGGGTAAATATTGAAGGATATCTTCTAAACAAATACGTTCTTATACAGTGATAAGTGGTTTCTGGATACGACAGTAACGAAGATAAAGCTTCACGCCAAATAAAATATTGCCAAAAAAGTTTTTTTATTATTTGATGGGAAAAGGGCAAAAGGGAATTTTTAAAATTTTTATTATTTTTAAACAGCAGGCAGAAAGTGCGGCACAATATATCCGTATTAATAATTGAAAGCCTCTATTTGAAAATTTTTGATGAATTAATAATTTGAAAATTTTTGGTAAATTAATAATTTAAACATTTTTGATGAAGTAATAATTTGAAAATTTTTGTTGAATTAATAACTTGCAAGTTTTTGATGAATTAGTAAGTTCAAAATTTTCGAAGAAGTAATAATTTGAACGTTTTTGATGAATTACTAATTTTAAAATTTTTGTTTATTTAATAATTTCAAAATTTTTGATAAATTAATGAATTTGAAAAAAATACCTGTTTCTATAGGGTGGCCTGAGTCGATGAACCAGGACCGGTACGGGAAATAACGATATTAAATATAGAATCAATTAGGTATTAAGTGGTCATTTGTGTAAATTCAAGATCTATATGTTTTCCGCCTACATTTGCAGACTTGGCACAGCCAGATATCTTCTAATACTTCTACATATAACCAGACTTGGCATCCATTCGAGACAAAATGTTGAAGTTGGGGTACGCCTACGCAACATGTTTTGACACGGGTTGACAAAAGTCACGCTTCTTGAACTTTGTCTGTTTACGGCATATAAATTCCATGTAGGACCGGAAATAATACCGGGGAATGCATTTATATTCCACATCCAAACGGACATTTCGACCGAATTAAACACGGCTACAAAAATTCCCGGACATGGATCGGGAATGGTCGCAAATGACTTTTAGATAATACAAGTGTTCAAATATTTCGTATAAAAAACGGTTAAAAACATATTAACACGTTATAGGAACTGGTTATCGGAACAAAATATAAATATGTTGTCCATATAACGTGTTGTACATCCCATATTAAGGCTATTGTCACTTTGTGGCTTTGTGGCTAAGTTTAAAAACAAATTTAATTCATTTATGGAAAATGAGATAAGGGTGCAAACGTCACTGTATTTTAATATTATGCTAAACGGCCAGTATTTAGCCGTAACCGTAAGCATAAATATTAAAATATATTGACGTTTACGCCCTTATCTCATTTTTCATAAATGAATTAAATTTGTTTTTAAACTTAGCGGAAATGCGCCAAATGCCACAAGGTGACAATAGCATATAATATACTAATGTGCAACCTTGTTCTAGTGGTAGGGTGTTGATTTAGGATATAAACATAAAACCTAGGTTAAAGAATTTAACCTGTTTGGGTTAAAGTTTTGCTACTATCCTTATGTTGTGGGCCAATTACTAATTATGATAAAAAGTACACTGATTATGGCAACAGTGATAACATATCAATGATCGATCATTATTCAAATATCCCAATCTCTATCGGGTGGCGATTTTGAGTAAATTAGATCTTTACCACTTTCGTAAGCCTAAATTTAGGCATTTAAACACTTCAGCTAGAAAACATTCAATGTCCAAAATGCATAACAGGTTATACCGGAAATTTTGGTAACCTAATGGTTTGAATATAAAGTTTCTAAATGCGGTAGACACTTCTAAAAGTGGTCTAATTGACTCAAAACCGCCATCCGATAGTGATTTGGGATATATGATATAATATTGTGGTACCCTTAATTTCTTTGTCGAAGCCGCCACCTAATCTTCGCCAAACTAGTTCTCTGCATAAGGATACAACTGGCTGAATACTAACCAGGTTAAACCGAACATTCAAAACCAAGAGTTCTAAAAGTTAGAGTTCTAAAAGTACAAAATTCCTCCCACGTGAGACAGAAGTAATCTGGCTTGAGAAGCATAACTCTTCGACTGACGACGGGAATACAGTAAAGAAATGAGAGAGGGATTTGACGAGTTTTCAGACACATTGTCTGGAGTATGTTTAAGGTTGACATATCAGTCGACAAGCTTGGGTAGATTCAGAGACTCTCAAATACCACCCACAATGCTTTTCATATTCTTTACAATTATATCGACCAGAAATCTCGCAAGTGATTTGCGTGGTTGACTGAAAATGGAATAGAACATCAATTAGAAGTGCATGTTGTCACATAAGCGGAATCGAAATCGATTTTTGGACATAATTTAGAATTAAACCGTTTGTAAAAAATAATCGAAAACGAGTTTGTGTGCAACGCTATATTGACCGCTCTGCGTCAAACCCAATTATGTAGAGATTGGAGCTACTTTGGTGTCTTTAATTCAAATAAATATATGTACCCTTTACCCTCGGACGTTATGTTAAAATTCCATGATCTTACTGTAGAGCTAGAATGAAATATACTATTTATAACACTCTCTTAAAGGGTCTAGAAATAAAAGTTTTTATATTATAGATAAACGCTGTAGCTGGTTACCGTGCTACACGGATCGTCGCCAATTATGGAAAATAACGGAGAAACAGAATGAAAAACATAATCGCATGCTTCAATAATTGGAATTATCTTTTCGCCGATCGACCAACTCGGTTATAATTCTGACCTCTTGCACAAAAATATCATTCAAAGTGAAATATCTTAACTTCTGGCGCTAAGCATCAAAAAACCGGCCATTTTGTGCTCAAAAAACCACAGCGCTCTAGTTCTTTAAAAGAGGGTTGAGTCGTATAAGATTGTTTTCATGTAGCCAAATACAGTTTCAATATCAGTACTGTCAACCAACACGAAGTCGGAGAAAAATAAAAATACACGAAATAAGGTCCAAAAATGGGAAAATCATCAGAGAATTTTCCCATACTCAAAAACCAATAAAATAACAAATTACAATACATTGACAGGCAATTGTAGACTCAGTGTTTTTAAGTAGCACCCACCGTGCTTTTGGTAATTAATACAATGTGCACTTGGCAAGTATTTCGACTAGAAATCTCACAAGTAACTTGTGTCATTAGGTACAGTGTCAATATCGGGCCCCACCAGATACCAGAAATAGAAGAAATATACAAAGAATAGAAAGTAAGGCCCAAGTCGGGAAATCATCAAATACCACCCGCCGTGATTTTGATATTGACTACTGCGTGCACTTTGCAAGTACTTTGAATAGAAATCACACAAGTAGTTTCCGTGGTTGAGTGAAAATTGACCAGAACATCAATTTCTATGTATTATTATTGCATGATTTGCAACTGATACTGATAATTCCAGCTGCACAGTTACTACCGCTCTTTATCCGTATGCAGCTGCTTAACACGTTGCCAATATTTTTTATTTTGAATAAATTTGTTTTTACAAACTTTCAAATTTGAGCTTTATAGGTTCAAAATTGATTCAACCCTTGACAGTTGTACTGAAATATTGAATAAATTTTGGTAAGGAGAAAATCGCATAAGTATGACCGAGCTTCGACGGAAGACCTCACGATCAGCTAGGTTGTCCATATGAGTCTCTTACACCATTTAGCTGAGTAATGTACACTAGTGCTTTTTTAATTAATTTCGATTTTTCAGGAAATTCGAATTTTACTGCAGGAAAAAAGGCCATCTTTCGTTCCAATTTCGTTCAGTTAATTTCGAATGAAAATTATTTCTTAACAATTTCAACTTCAGGCCGTATTTTCCATGATTTTCATAATTTTTTCTAACTGCTTCAAATTTTCTTCTTCGTTTTCTGCGTAAATGAAACAATCAGCCATATATATAATCTGGGTTTCCATGGGATACCTTCGAAAACCAAATGAATACATGCTTGAAAATGCCCCGGAGCGTTGTTATTCCCATGTTCATTCTAGTAAACCTAAACCGTCCTTAAGCGTTTCCTTAAGTTGGTATTTGATGGAAACCGGCTACCAAGTTCACGCAGCTAAAATTCTAGAACTTTTTAGGTTTACCATTAGATCATTGGTTCTAGGGAGGTCTAATGAGCCTTTTGAATCACGGCGTATATCGCCCTATAATCAAGTACCAATCGATAATCAGCATTAGGTTTTCTGACAGGCAGTGCAGAGCTATTCCATGCGCTTCTGGTTCGCTCGTTCGGATCATCAGCATCATTTGAGGTGTTAACGGATATGGGGTTCTGTACATTTGAGATAATACAGGTCCCAATTTTCCACATGGACCTCAAATTTTGGTAGATTAGCTATTTGTGGAGCTTATTTTATAAAAACCTTTTTTTTTACAAACTGTGCTACGATCCTCCCCTGGGCTCCTGGTCTGAAGTTCGTATTTATCCTTAGTGGGCTCTCATTCCTACGGGAACTGCGTGGATCAGTCTGACTGAATGCATCAGACTTTCGAAAATTTTTCGGTTTAGCCCCGAAAGTCCTCCTTTTTCGTTGAACTCGTCCATTTGTCGGGTTTGGGAGCTTTTGACACGGGCTCGTACCCGAGACCAGATCCTGGAATTCATCCAATTGCCTCGGATCCGGTTCTTTAGATTCTAAATCGCCCGTGTTTTCCAGATTCCGCCATTCTCTGCCTCATTCTCCATTCCGTTTCCGTTTCCAGTGGGCGGGTTTTCTCGATTTCCACTTCCGCGTTTGTGACATTGCAGGGGTTGAGGGTTCTCATGGTCCTCTTTGAAGCCCCCTCTTCAACGCATATTCTTGTCCACCAGCCGTTTTACCTCTTGTATCCCCTGACCCGGCATGGTTATGGGTTATCCTCATATCCCCCCGGTCTCACTCTATACGTAGGTTTTCTCCGCTTCGCGGCTGTTCTGGTGGCCATGTTCATATTTTTCTTCCGTCTTCTCCTGGTACGTTTGTATCTTTTTTTATGGAACTGCGATTCCCAATTTCTAGTGCCAGTTCCTGTACTTCTTTTTGGGTGTTTTGCATCTGTACTTCTCCGCGTAAACTGACATCCTGCTGTTTTTCCATCGTGATGGGCTCTCTTTTTTTAATTATCTTACGGATTCGGTGAACGCCTACTGTGTCGCAATCGTCGTAGTCTGGGGGAAAATTAGCCTATTCGATGATGTCGCTTTGTCCATCTGCCGGGATTGTTTCTGCCACCTGGACTGTTTTCTTCTCCATGGGAATAATTCTGCTGTTATCGTTTCTACCTTCTTTGTTTCTCCCGGTAATGTTTGTCAGGTCTTCACAATCCATGTGCGTCCGTTTCTAGTGTGTGCGCATCCCCCTCTGCGATTTTATTACCGTCGGACTTACGCTCTTCCGCCACTTCTTCCAGAGCAGTCTATCTACTTCTGTCGGGTCCTTTGATACCTTCTTCGCCAATTTTATCAACCGTTTTTAGAAGGCGGTGTATTGTTTCATTTATTTTGGCGTTTTTTTCTCTCCCAAACATTATTTGCATGGTGTCTTCCTTGTCTTTTATGGGAATATTTTTCGAAGCTTCCTGCTTCTTCGATAAGCTTTAAGCTCAAGAAGGACAGGCGTACTGTTGATTTGGCTTCTTGTGCTCGTGTCTTTATCAGCACTTCAATTGCTTGCACATTTCAGCGGTGTATTTAAAACTGCTTGCAGTTAGTGCTGGTGCTAGAAGAGTAATCGCCAAAGTAAACATATATGTCAAGAGAATGAACCTTTAGCTATCTAGCGGCAGTTTCTGGCGGCATCTGGCGGAATTTTCGAGACACATAATGAAACGTACCCGAACCTTAATTGTTTTCGAAGAGGAAGAGGAATATCGAAAAATACAGTTTTCTGCCTATTAAGCCACTTAAAGGTTCTAATAGTTATTTTTTTTGCATGAGTTCGGTACAGAACAAAAATTCAAAAGTTCACTTTTTTTAATTAAAAAAATCCATTTACGGCAAAGAAAATGGCATTTAAAGGTAAAAAAGACTTTGTACGACGTCCCTTTTCTAAAATACTGTGCTATAACTAAACTAGATATTTTAAAAAGAGACATAGCATTAAATCGGCAAGTGAAAAATCTTTAACCACGCAAAAATTCAAATCGGTAAATTATATGGTTTTCGAGATAACGGAGAAAGAGAGACCCGATCGCTAAATCAGGCAGGTGTGGATGAGGTGTGGTTTAGGGATTTTTAGTTTTTCGGGTCTGAACCTTTACTACAAAATAGGGACCAAAATTAAGGACGAGTTATTTATTTGAAACGTTAACCTCTATATGGAGATAATATTTTCTTCTGACGTATATTACATGAAGTATATCCTTCCTTAATGGCTAAATTGACTGTACTATTTTGTCAATAATAATAAAGTAGTTTAACCTGCATCCGTCTGCAGTGGTATATTGTGTTTTTAACGTGTCCGTGTTATCTGCGACCTGCTAAATCTCATTTCCGTTTAGCACTAAGTCATTGGTGAAAATATTATTCAACATATTTCCTCATTAGACCCGAAAATGTTTCCGGACTGTCAAAAAAATAAAAATAATATGGTGATAAATGATAAGTGCCGAGATCAGTTATAAACGAAACTTCAACGAGCATTATATCGAAAGTAGGATATGACTGTTTTATTTGTTGCTTAACCCGCAAGTTGCATGGATAGATCTACCTTAATTCGAATAATCAATTTGGTATATAGTTACTAACCCGATGTTATATCTACTTATGGGCTTATTCACAATATCCGCCTACGCAATTTATTATTATTCCGCATAACTATCGACTCCTTTATCAGAATTTGTACATTAAGATCTCATATTCTTTCGCTCATCTCCCTCTACCTCTGTATCAAATCGGGCTGTATTATGCATACGCATTTTGTTAATATTATATATAGCAAGATGGATAAGCCCCGACACTCTCAAGCGGAAACAAAAACAATACTAATTCTGGAAGATTTATCATTTGACACAGAAAAAAAACAAAAACAATGAACATTGCGAGTTACGTACCATTATATACGCTTAAATGTTTAGGTCAGATAAATATTAACAGGGGAAGTATTTGTTCATTTTTCCGGATTTTTCTTTTTTGCGTTCACTCCCGATCAAAATTCGTGGTCAAAAGTTATTCTAAAATATGCGCAAGAAAATTCGGTTTCGAAGTACCGCTCGATGTTTTCTTAACTAAGACACAGCTCTCTTAAATTTTTTAAAGTGATACTTTTCCACTATAGATCGTCTCGGGAAAAAATTCGGTGCGATTCCTGATTCGAAAAAAAACTTCCGGTTTTTGGCCTCCACTTCCGGTACCACTTGCAGTCTGAAAGTACGTTAAAAAACGGGGTTTTAGGGCGGTCCTGGATAGCAAATTCGGCCTAGCACCACTCTAACAGAAGTTATGATTCGATTAACGAAAATGTGTGTATACCTGTATTAAATAGCTAAGGTTTTTGTCTTTTTTCTATTTATTTTGGATATTAGCATTCAAGAAGCATGAATTGAGTCATCTGTAATTATGTAAACAACCTAATTTTTTCTCTGACCTGAAATTGTTTTTTACTTTGATAATTTATTTGTGGATCAAGTGAAAAAGAAAGCAATTCGGTCACGTGAGAAACAATCGGTGCAAAGTCGCCTGCATTTTTACATTGTTCTTCTGGCACAAACCATGTCATAACGAACTTATGAAACATAAATTATTTTTAAAATTTTCGAAATGGAGTTAGACGTTGACCAATTAAAACTTTGCGGCAATATATGTATTTTTCTTTCTTACACTTGATATAATAATATAATTCCAAGTTAGTACTTTTTAATTAAAAAAATGCACTGACGGTCGAGAAGTTCGAATTTGAATAAAACAGAGCACTTTGATAACGTCTAGTGTGGCCGCTGCTCTAGTCCAACCAAAATTCAAGCGGTTTACAGATCCTTGATTTATAGTGGACTTGGTATTGTGGTAGGTCGAGAAATCAAAGTTCCGTATCAATCTATTTCGGAAGCTTATTCTGATTTTATGTCTCCAACAGTGTTAATCGAAGGTAGCCTTAGTTATTTTAGCTTCCATATCCTCGTTAGAGGCTAGTTATCTCATGGTCGCAGGGCAATCAGCCAATAAGATTGCTCAAAATAGAGTTCAAATAAAATTTAATGGAATAATTTTTTAAGGACATTTTTCAATCAATGTTTACCGCATGCAAAAGTACGGTACACCCGTCGACAAAAAGTCAATTTCCGGTTTTTAAGACTGAAATGTTTGAGCATGATTGAAGTCAATTTCAAACAATCTGATTGGCTATGTCATTAATGCGCTCACGATTTCAACATATTTCAATTACAGTGAAAATGGAGAAATTGTCCGATCGTAGGCGGAATTTCCGTGTGTCCAATTCGTTTATGGTGTCGCAAGTGTTTGAGGCAAGGTACAATTAGTTAACATTCGTATGTTTGATCAGGCCTATTGATCGTTTTTGACGCGCCCATCGATTAACGATCAATGAAAGGACCTTTGTTCCGTCCACCTAATATCAACGCGCGTAGAATTTAAAGCCTCGTAATTAACCTCTTCAAATCGGACAATTTCTTCATTTTAATGATCGGACTATAGTTTCGGAATTGAACTTGGTTAAAAAAAAACCTAATTTTAATAATTCAGGCAGAAAGATGTCTGTCTGGGTAAATTGCTCGAAGGGTCCATGTGAGTTAAATGCGAGAATTTGATTATTACATTCCTTTGTAAGTAAATACAGGAGGCAAATGGCCCATTAAAAAAAACGAATCAGTCAAATGATATATTTTCATCCAAAAATTACTTCCTATTTTTGGAAGGAAAGATTTCTAATTCGAGGCCGGATATCACAATCTAAAATGATAGGTTTACGAGGCCTGTTTTCATCCTTTCGAAGCCATTTAAACAAATTCTCAACAAGCAGTACGCAAACGTTTGTACTTCCCCATCGTTGTAATTACGATGATTCGACAAAGGACCCAATTGATCATTTGAATTTTGAAAACGGTAAATTTCCGCCTCGGAAGCTCAAATATGTCCTCGAATTGGCCACCCAGAGGTGGAGCAGAGGGAGAGATAGGAAGACAGGGGAAAAAGTCAAATTCCGAAAACGAAAATATGTCTTAGTTGACCTTGCTTTCAGTGTATCGATTCCGAGTCTTCTCTCTAGTGGATGTTAGAGTGGCCTCTTATGGCAGAAATGGAACCACGTGAATCGTGGTACGGGTCTGTGTGCTCGGTTCGGAACTCGAACCAGTCAACTTCAGAATATTTATGAAAAAAATACAGTTATAAACCAATTATTGGCCTGAAATATGTGACTTATACTATAATACGAATTGTATAAATCAATAATTTCACTTTCCGTCTTCAACTTTAACCTCCGTGTCCACTTGCGACTTTCAAAAAAGCTTCCACTTGCAGCTTTCAAAAATTCGCACGGTATATTTGCAGACTACTATATTCCCTTTCTAGTTATATTTGAGTAAATATAGAACTGTTTAAGGTGTGCCAAACCCAAGGTTATATACCGCTTCATTCGCTCTGAGCCTTCCCTATTATGGGCCTCTAGCGCCAATCAATTTTGAACTTTTAAAAGCCAAATTACCCACCCCAATCCTGGCATCGACCTCGAAACCTCAATCAATACAATCTCATTTCATTTTCAGAATAATTGGTTAAAGTGGGTCCAATTTCAGTTACTTTCAGGCCTATTTAACTCCTAGGAGCCTTTTTCATCTATTGGGTCTCTATCCTTGGAGTTGGCTACATTATTGCTATAAATTTGAAATAAAGTTTAACTTGCTTTTTGGTGTCCAAAATGGACGCCAAGTTATCACAATTTTCCTTCGTTTTATACATTCAGTTCCGATTTATTTTCACATTTATGAATTCCTTAGCGTGACCCACTTAGTTTCCAATAGTCAAGCTTTTTCACACGGCGTATTTATAAATTGCCCTCCCTCCACAACCTCCATTTCAGTTTTCCAGTTTTTCCTGATTTATCATCTCTGTAGCAGTCTTGTAGTGTTGAGATCTTCCATTGCATTGCTTCGTTGTTCGTTCTTTTTTGGTTTTGTCCCCTTAGTTTCAACTGCTTTATATATAATGTAGTCGGAGCTCAATAGACTCATCTAAAGCAAGGATAGTATGTTCTAAGCATGCAAAGTGTCGAATTTTATGGCCAATATTTGTTACAGTTGAGCGAATAAAAAAGGTTTAGGGCATTACTAGATATGAAAAAGTTACGTCTTCGAATCCCAACAGACTCACAATTTTTTCTTCGGTATCGGTCGTATTTTCGCATTCTGTAACATTTAGCGTGGCTACATTTGAATTGACTATACTTCTTTCTGCACCTGCCCGAAAAATCAGCAAAAAACAGATGAAAAAGCAGGAGATTCAACACTATCATTAAATTTACCCGCTGAGCTATCGGAAGCCAAACTATTAACATAATGCCTAAATTTGTAACACAAAATAATACTATAAAAATAAAAATTATATTTTAATCGGCGGAAATTGGCTTGAAAATATGCCAAATTAATATCTCACAGCAGGATACATCTCATAAAAGCGGGAATTAGACAATCAACTGTAAAGAGTACAATAAGTTGTGGGATTGTGAAAAATAAACTCAAATAAAGATAAAAATAAGGAAAACGAAATTGATTATTTCGCCGCATTTATCTTCATGGGGTAAATTATCTAAAATAAATTGAAAAAATCCCTTTCGTTAATCGTACGTAGTAGCAACCGGAGGCGTACAGGCAGCCAGCCAAGTGGGGATATATGAAGTAACTGCCGCTATATAAATACCAAAATAAAAAAGGGAGGAGTAACCCCACATCAAACATAACCTCGGCCACTTTTTATGCTCCGACTGCTGCGATATATCCAAAATCGAAGACAATGGCCCGAATCTCAAAATATATCAACCTACGACAAACTTATGTTAGCCGGCATGAAACGGCGTTCACGTTCCTTGTAATCAGAACTAAATGTATTTCGAACCAGGACGCCATCAAGTGTTCGTGTCAATCGTTTTGTTTTAATAATTATTTGAGTGTACTAATAGTGTACTTTATCTTCACATGTATTCCTCCCTTTAAAACTGGTTGTAAACTTCATCCCTTCAAGAGGTCGAATAAACAATATTCTCCGGGAAAACTCAACGCAAATGCTTACCTTAATAACATGCACGCATACAAGATCTCTAATTATAACCACGATACTTTGAAGATTAAGACTTTTATGAAAATAAATATGGATATACATAGTAAAACCAATTTTTTACTAATGTTTGACATGCAGAAAACTCTAGTATACCTACTTAAGCACTTCCGGTATTAAACTTGGTACCAACAGATGTACACAACTGTATGCACCATTGTAATAGCCAAACTTATTATTATGAACTCAACTATAACACATGTAGGGGGTCTATCGTGCAACTGATTGGTTAACGAGACTTAGTGAGTCTAATAGAGTATTTACTGGCGGTTCTGAATGTGTTTTCAGATCTCCAAAATTTCACGCCTTCGTACAGTTAACCCCCTCTAAAGACAAAACGTGAGTCGAATATAGTTGATTTAACCGTCTTGAAATATAGTTTTAACGCAGTTGTTTCGAGTCTAATTTTTAGTGAACATACTTTACGATATTGGCATGTTTTTCAATCATAATAAAATAGAAAAGTGAAAAAGTCGTAATCTTGTCACATTTTGAAAATTTGTGGCCTATATTTTTGACTTATAACTGGGTCACGTGTTAAGAATTCGGGCTCGGTCCTTTGAGAAGAATTGAAGCTTGAGTAATGGCGCGTAAAACAAGCCCACTTTTGAGCCAATCTTTGACTTAACTTCCCCACCCCCACATAACGGGTCTATGAGAAAACCTATCAAATTTGATGTTATAGGGTTCTGCTTCATAATCAAAGTTTTACATTACTAAAAGTGCGTACAATTGATTCTTCTCCAGTTATGGTAATTTAGACTTTCACAATAAAGTTTTTTGGGGGTTAGCTGTACGCAGTTCTTAAAACAGATTCGGGACCGCAAGGAAAACTCTGTTATACTCACTAATACTCGTTAATGGATCGGTCGCGCCATAGACCCCCTAGGGGGGCAGTTTTGATAAATGTGTCTAAACAACGGGAAGGACAGCAAATAAAAAAGCTCAACAAAACTCCTCAAATAAAGATAAAAAGTGGGAGAACGAAATTGATTCCATTTTTATCTTGTTCAGATAAGTTATCTATAAAAAATCTACGAAAATGCTTACGTTAGTAATATGCACTCACACAAGGTCTCTAATTATAACCGGGATACTTTGAAGATTAAGACTTTGACGAAAATATATATTTTCTACAAATGTTGAACATGCTGAAGATTCTAGTATATGTTGTTGACGTACTTAAGCACTTCCGGTTTAAAAGTAGTAACAATATATGTATACAAATGTGTTTCTAACCAAACTTGGACGAATTCCTAGACCCACACGAACTTTGGGTTAAACACTATCGCTGCAATATGTTTGTGCAGTACTCCCCCCACTAAATTCACGCAAAGTCTTAGTTTGTTTTTGGTATTTGAATATAGATTTCCGGTACAGTGACATTTGCCATGTAACGAACAAGTTAGATCCACCATTATGCTTTAAATGAGCTTAGACTTGCAAATTTTAGTTTAATTACAAAAGTATTTCGCATTAGAGGAAATATTTCTGATATTTACGGATAATCCTCACCTTTCAAATCCGCATAAAGCGAATTAACCCGTACGAGCTTAGGGGGAATAGTTTACCCGTCTGTTTATTATAACCCGTCTGTTATTATAACACTTGAGTCCAGGCGATACTTAAGTGCCGTAGCTGACTACTGATATGATCAAATCAGGAAAATTGAAAATAGCACTTTTTGAAAATTTTGTAAATTGTAAAAATCTACCTATACCATTATTGTACATAATCAATGCACATTTATGTGAATGCGAAATAACATGCACACTTATTAATCAAGGCACAGTGCCCGGAGAACTGTAAATATTTATAAAATCTGCTAAAAATTCAAAATAGAGAATTTTAATTTTTCTAATTTATTTTGAAATTCGGGATCAGGCACACTTATAAACGTTTCTAATCCCAAATGCGTCCAAATACTGAAGCGAAAAGGGACAAACTTTATATAAATGAAAGAAAAAATGTAAAAAGTGACTAACTTCGTAGGCAACATCAGGTGTCCAATTTGGACACCAGTGCAATGATCAAGCGAATCAGAAAAAAGAACGATGATTACATAAGGAAACAATATGCCCAGAAATATAGGAAGGAGCTCGGACGTGTTAAGAGGGGGAATACATTTTCAACCGAAATTTCTCCTTAAAACAAAGTGCTTACTTAATTAGTATCACTTCTCATCGGGAATAAGCATGTTTTGTGTGCATGGCTCTACAAGGACATATTTGGGTCTTGGTAGGAAGGTGGTTTATGCGTTTAACTAAATATAATAAGGCACAATGTTCGATTCCAGAACAGAGCCCAAATATCGTAATGAAAAAATTTATATTCCGAAAAATTATATTTTCGAAAAATGTACTCTGGACAAGTATTTTATTGGCTGTCATGATTTTTACCTATGCGTCCAGTATTTGACTTGCAATGCAGACCCGTATCATATTACATCAGATTTTCCAGAAATCCAACATTAATCCGTCTTGTAAATTTGTATTTTAGCTTAGATCTTAGTTTAGTTACAAACTTTAGTTAAAGACTATATGAAACTGACCAATACATGTATAATTCCTAATCTAGGGATATCTACCAGGTACAAAATTGTACATTTTCGTCCATGGACCCCGTTTTAGCGTTTTTAAGGCCTTAGACGTGGTTGAATGTTTGATTGACCAAATATGGTACTCTTATGTTTAAAAGAAGATGCAAAGAATGCTTTTGTCTTATCCTGGTCTCAATTAAATAATTTTTTAAACCATTTTAGGACGGGAAATAGCACCGAACGTAGATAAAATTGGGTAATTTCACAAAAATGGTCACTAAAAACGGTACTGTAAAGTCAAGCTGCCTTACTATGCAAGCAATCTGAACGACACATGCAGCTTGAATTTAAACACAATCTATTTCTACACCTGTATGATTTGAATTCGTATTCATCCTTAACAAAAACCAGAATAAATTTAAAAAAAAAAATATGCGAGTTCTAGAGATTGAAATTATTCGTAATTTACAAATAATGTCCAATTTGATGCATGAGGGTTATGTACAAATGTATGCCTGAGAGATATGTAATGAAATTAACTAGAGTACACCTGAGAACTATTTTGTATCCAACACCTGTTCGGTACTCACGTGGTATTGGTAATCGCTGGTTCGATTTCAGATTTGAATCCGAAACTTGCCAAACGTAATCCAGTATTAAATTTTTTCATATATTTTTTTGAAAATGGTGAAGATATGCACGAAGAAGCAATAGGTAAAAAATCTAGCGCTAAGTTTGCTCACTCTTATATAGAAAATAGTATATCGAGGCGAATTTTGGATATCAAAGGAAATCTTTACATTGTCGGTACCTGCGGATAATCCTGTGCTTTGAATTCGACACAAAATGAATTAAGACTGTCACGGAAATTATTTCCGAATAAATAAATTATAATATACACAAATGTAAATAATCATTAGTGACCCTTGACGAAGGAAAATATCATTTGAAATGTTTAAGACTTTGCATTTCGCAGCTGACAACCAATAAAGAAACAAATGGGTATCATTTCAAAGAGGTGGATTCAAACCCATGTGTTAAAACCCACTAATCAAGTGTCCGACTTTTATCATCCCAGCGGGGGGCCGTTTCCGGTTGGACATTTATTTTATTTTTTTCGCATGTGGGTATCAGTATATCATGTGCCTAATGGCGTATCAAATGATACACATTGCTTTCATCATTGGACAGCTGGTTGAAGAACGTTTGGGTGACATTTAATTTAACCTCGAGCAGATCACATTCAGTTGGTAAAAGATCAAAAACAGTGTGGCAAAACTGTTTGTCAGGCTATAAAAGGCACAAATTTATTATGTATTGAAATGTAGAAACAGCTAACTTTCCGAGGTATTTTAAGTTGATATACTGCTAATGAGGGCCGGCGCAGGATTGACGCCCTCCGGGCAAACTGGAGGTCGTTAGAAGTCAAGGGTAAATACGCAATCGAACCGTTTAGAACGGCGTTGCTGACGTTTTCAGGCTGCGCAAGAAAGGAGCACTGCTTTCTTCGCAAGCTTCCACAAACGTGGCAGCTGTTTGCATCCCGATTGAGCCTCTTATATGAAAGATTTTACTGAACGTTCAGTACAGTAATATATTAACATCGTTCATCTACTTCATTAATTAATTTTCTTGGCAGTAAATAATACGAAAACCCTTATAACCCGACCCAAACTCGATACTGTTAAACCTACGCTTTTAAAATTAATAATACGATACTTGTGACATGATATTTTACGGCTAATATAATATCCCCTAATAAAGGAGAAGTGTAATACGAAGGTAATATACACGGGTAAAATAATATGAAGCTCGGGGCCGGGTGGCTGATTCGGTATTTAGAAACATTTAAAAACCATTAATCGACATTTTTCAACTTGGTACATTTTGTAGCATTTCCGCTTGACATATCCGGAAACGGAAGTGACCAGAAAATTAGACCAGTCAGGTGGACCCAGGGTCAGTGAGGGTGGGGTGAATTGGGCCCAGCATACGGTCTTGTGCTTGAAAATCGCATTTGTATGCCCAAAAGCCACGTTTGTGGCAGCTTGCGGTGCGACTGTTAAATGGTGATACAGTTCGGTTTTGGATATGTCGAATAAATTGACCTTTGTAGATTGAATATTCTTAGAGGATTTAGGACCTTTTGCGCAGCTTTTCTGTTGTCAGGAATGTCACATGTGGTCCACGGCAAAATCAGAATTTTACCACATTTAGCTTTCGTATAATTCGTGTATACAGATGAAGCATATTTGTGCATCTTATTATACCCTATTAAGAATATAATAAATTATACAATTTAAATATTCCATTTATCTGGTCAAATATAATTGGAATTTAGGATTTTGGCCAAAATAAGGTAAATTTAACCCCTGAGCGTTATCCGGGTAAAATAGCAAAAATGATTGCTTTAGCTTAGCGATACTGAATCAGTACTGAACGACAAAGGAATTTGACACTAGCACTACAGGGGTAGGGCTAAAATTTTGGCTACGCTTAATACATTCGGATTCTTCTCAGTTAACTTGAAAAAAGGTGTTTATTAATCATTTATTAATCAACGAACACTGTAAATAATTAAACATAATTAGCGAAATAATATTGACACCAAAAATTTACAGATTGTTTCCGATCATTAAAAATGTTAGTTTACAGATCTCGCATGTATACTAAAGAATTGGCGCTAGATTTCAAGCTATCGACACGTTTTAATCATACTTCAAAAAAGCTCATTGTAATATGAGCACAACGGGGTTTTTTTGTTCATGTAGGTGGTTAAATCCGTCTCGGCTGTATTATATTCGAATGTTACAAAGGTCGCTAAAATGTGGACTAATCTCAGGGGGAACCGGATCTTCCCATATTCTAACTAATCAGTGACCACTGGAGTTAAACTACGGCCCATATTTTATTCCCTCACTGTACCACCAATTTACCCCTTAACTTAAATTGGCTCTTAACTCGTAGGCAGTATGTAGTTTACCATACGCAGGCAGTAAGTGGTGCACATAATATCACAGCACCAAAAACAGCAA
>SCLF01202447.1:0-17487 GCA_004367975.1 Mesochordaeus erythrocephalus
GGCATAGGTTTTTCCGGAGTTTACCAATTACACACCGTAACACACGATCAGAGCCAGAAGATCCTCAGAAAGACCAATTTAATAATAATTATATTAATAATATATATATATATATTTATTAAATATATATATATAGGGCGGCTGGCTTTTCGGTAAAAGTGGGCGAGTATGACTTTTGACCAAATCAAAAATTTCTCCCAGGAGCTTTTCTTGTTCTAATAATTCAAAATTCCTGTATTTAGCGTTTTTAAGGTGTTGGTTTAAGGTGTTGGTTATACCCCTGTATATTATATATTAATACTAGATTTATTTATATTAAGATTATAATCATTTAATTACTTTAATTACCTTAATTTGGTCCAACTGAAGTAATAAATGTGAAGATATAAAAGTCATTATTAAATATCATTCAGACCTACTTGACGGCTTTTTATTATATGGAGAGGTGGGTAAGGCCATAATGAACCGTAACGTATCGGATACTCGGAAATTAAAGACCACATGATGATGGTTCATTTACACCTAGGTTCATTATACCATATTAGTAACCCACATTTTAACGTACTTAATTATATCACCAATAAGATGTTGTGATAAAATAAGAATTACAATTTTAATATAAATATATATGTAATATATTTTTACTATATAATCAGTATTTCTGAGTACAGGACGACTATACTGATATATTTTATTATTTATAACGTGCAGTACAATTAAAAATAGGGTATGGAACCGCTTGTACAGTTTTGGGATTAATTTCAAAAACATCAAAAATTTCGAAATATTCAAAAATTATAAAAACATCAAAAATTAAAAACACTTTAATAATTGATATTATATTATCATTGATTATTATTTTTGAGAAATATCGAAAACTTCAAAAACATCAAAAATTTCGAAACATCGAAAATTGAAAAAAATTTAATAATTCATATTTTGAAATTTAAAAACGTTTTTTCTGTTTTTGAAATTTTTGATGTCTTGAAATTCAGAATTTTTTGAAATTTTCTGAAGCTTTTTTTAATTTCTGATGTTTTTCTAAAATTTGTTTATGTTTTTAAATGTATGCAACACCGTACAAGAGGTTCCATATGGGATATTGTAATGTAATGCTGCTCACTAACTGGTTTAGAAAGCGTATTCAGTTTATGAGTGCAGGAACTCGTGAATATAGATGTTGAAATGTGTATTATAAAAGAAAATTTGATAAGAGCAACCCTGAAACCCTATATTTTTAAAAACAAAAACTTGATAAGCGCTATAAAATTTCCATATGTTAAGGGTATGCCACCTGAAATGTTTTAAAGTCCCAAAAATGTTCTAGAAACTACCCTTTCTGTTTAGTATACGCAAGCATGCCATAAATTTTGTAAAAAAACCCGGACAATCACCAAAAAGCGGGATACCTCAAAAAAGGCCGAAAATCGGGAGTTCCGGTTTTTTGGTTAAACGCAAGCGATAAAGTGATAACTGAAAAACATACTTCGAAATGACTTAATTCAGCTCTAGATATATGAAAGTTTGTTTATTGAGGGTATGAGGTCTAGTTGTTATCTAAAGTATTTAGTAAACTTTACTAACAATAAATATTCATATAAAAATATAATGACACATACACCCATGCTCGTCAACGTGTTCAGAAGACACAGCTTTCCCAACATTTTTAGGTATATTGTGGTACTCAGATTTTTGAACACATTGCGAAAAAAAATTTAATTCCCGGTACAAAAATTGTTGTAAAAATTGTTACCTAGTTTTGAGGAAAACGCGAAAACGACCGAAATAGATCATTTCATCCACAAGTACCCTCACGGGTTAACCTATTTTTCCAAGGAAAATCTCTAATTTTTCTCTCCATTTTAACAACCCGTTTGTGCACATTTTTAATAGTTTTTTAGTTTATTTTCATTAAAAAACCAAGTATTAAGCAAGCATAAGGGGGTTCTTAAACTAGTACACCCTAGTAGGTTGCGAGTTCTAACTGCACCTAACCCTAACTTTCGGGCGATACCTCTTATCGTTCGCCCTTAATATTTGTGGTAGGCAAGTTTGTGTTGTCCTCCGAGCGATACGGGTAATATTACTCTTGAAGGTCAAGATAATCATCAAAGGGAATTTGCGTTTTTACAAAATCTCAATTCCCAATCATTTTATGATCCAGCTAGACCATTGATAAGCCAGATTGTAGTAATTAGTCCCTTTGAAGATTTCACTAATTAACCATTTTTATGAAGTACTTTTTAAGACTTTTAGGAATGTACTAATTAGTCCGTTTAAAGATTTCGGGTCGAGAATCATCCAAAGGACAATAATGAATAATACAATTCTGTACAATGCAAATCGTTTGGAGTGAGTCGGACTCGAACCCGCAACTTTTCGCATTATAGCGAGGACTGAGCTATCCATCCCATTCCGACATAAATTTGACCCATCCGAAATAATGTAATTTATTGAAGGATTAGTGACATCCGGGAGATATTCGCCCGTTTCCATATTACCGCTTGTATTGAGTCGGTCTAACCCCAGGAAGCAGAAAAGTTGATTAATCTGGATACACCGGCGTGATGACGACAAGTGTAATCTCAACTAGCTTGAGAGCTGCTCGTAAAAAAAAACAGAACTTTAGATGGAATATCCCAAATCCATGAATTTTTGTGCGGCTCAATTAATTTTTGATATAGTGAGGTTTCTCCGGTGTTTCTCCGGTGTTCTCCGGGGTTTCGCTTGACTTCATTCGTTCCCCACTTTCACCTCCTGATCTCTCTCAGATAGACAAATTTTATTATAAGACTCAACCTTTGAATTGGAATGGAAAGCACTTTGTACGACGCGCTCTTTGGAAAATACTATGTTAAAACTAAAGGCTGTATATAAAAAACAGAGAAACCATTATATCGGCGGGGATAAATCTTTAATCATATAAAAATTCAAAACGATATATTATATGGTCTTTGAGAAAACTGAGCAAGAGTGACCTCGATCGCCAAATGAGGCCAATGATTTATGTGTATTCTTCTGATAAATTAACCCGTTTAGATAATAGATGTGGCGCCGCAAAGTAAGTGAAAAATATAATGAGGGGCTCACAATTATCAGCAGCGTTATAATTTTTATCGGATTATGGAGGAAGTCAGGCTTAATAAAAAAGTAGACAATGGGGACATTAATTGGTTATGTTCAATGTAATAAATATTATGGAGGACAATAATTTATAAGTAAACTGCTGGAAATTTTGAAAAATTCAAGCAACCGGCGAACGACCTTACAGCTAGCGAAAACGTTCGAAACATCGAAAATTACTAAAAATATTATATGTATAATACCTTGCAGGTACCAACCGAGGACTCCATTTTGATACGCTGTGTAATTTATAAACTCCCGGAAAACCTGTGTCCAATAGCAGACTCGAACTCGCGACCTTCCGATTCCTAGTCAGACGCTGTACCGACTCAGCTAAGCGAGACACACTTAACTCAGACAGGCTCGGGACCATCAGACTGAACTTGTTTACTATTATTTTCTCGTTCATATCACTATACATAGGAAAATGCATTGTACAAAATCAGTTTTAATTTGGGATATCCCAGCTCAGCTGGGAACAGGACCAAAATTAAAATCAAAAGCATCAACATTGGGCGAACTTTTTAGGTATTAAAAGCCGCGAACAAGTGTGGTAATACACAAGTTTAGACCCATAATCTAAGCTAATCTACTACACGCGAAAATTAATTGTGTGGTTTTTGCACTTTGTTATTCCACAACACTAGAATTGATTTTCCGCAAAGACTTCATACTTTATGACGTCCCTTTTGTTGTCCTGGCACGAAGGCAATTTAGATCTTCTGGCCCAAGCTGTAGAGCGTTGCGCCGGAAGTCAAGGGTTGCTGGTTCGAGTCATGTAACGAGCACAAAAGGGGTTTACATAAGACTGTAGTAGTTGACTTGAAATACAGACCTGTATTAGTCCCTTTGTCATGTATTTTTGTGGGCACCATTATACTACTATGGTGCAACATTGATGTATTTCATAGATTAAAAGATTAACTGTTTAGGACACAGAAATGCTATCCTATATTAAGGCACACGGCGACTACAAACAGACGCCAGTTTTAATCGTTCCTGAAAGGGGCTATTCATTAAAATTAAAGAACTGCCATAAAGTTTAAACTTTTGGACATCCAAATATTGTATTATTATAAGGAAGTAATAAAAACTGTCAAATTCATGTCGTAATTTGACTGTCAATCTCGGGTGATTTCTAGACTATTGGCTGTTAGTCATTTTGGTCCCCGATTGCAAGTAGGATATAAATAGGCACAAATAAAGCGTATTTATGGCGTCGTCTGATACGGATGTAATGATAAACCACCGAAAAACCTGTGTCCAAGAATGAGACTCGAACTCGCAACCTTCCGATTCCTAGTTAGATGCTCTACCGACTGAGCTATGTGAACACACCAAAAAAATCTCGCAAAAAATTAGCTGTGCACGATGAACTGTTAAAATAAATACGATAAAAACGTGGTATTGCTTAAAACGTAAAAATTTCAAGGGGGAGTTTTTCGTAAAAATTACGATTTTTGTTACCTCAAGTCTCACGTGAATGGGACCGGTATTTAGAGTATGTTTAGCAGAGTATATATAAAACCCCTTTGTCAAATATAAATTATCCTAAATTATTCAAGTTCTCATTTTTTATTGCACCGAGCGTGGAATGAGCGTTGCCTGTCGTAAAAATCAATACCATTATGGTAATTTTGCAAACATTGCAAACATTGCAAACATTGCATAACATTTCGATACACCATTAAAACACATGCGATTATTTAATTTTACCTTTGATACCGTTTAAAAAACTTGCGGTTGGGAAGACTCAAACCAGCAACCCTTGGAATTCTACGCAACCGCCTTACCAACCGAGCTACTAACCCCATTCCCAAAGCAATTCAAACGACCGTTCATCTTTCAAGTTGAAGTAGACTTACCTCACCGTCTGTAGCTGGAACAAAGTCGGTGTACTCATTCGTGCAGATCGGGGTTGAGTCGGTGAGCCTAACGGATGTGATCACGCCAAATTTATCATGACAAGCATTCATGTTCTTTTCAAGGGGATAAATTACACTTTCGCAGCCTTGCAATGCTAATTTTCGCTAATATATTCGCACCAAATGTTAATAAATTTATTCCTTGAGATATTGGTGCCATTTTCAAATTGCTTCAACTATTTTTTTTTGTTTTTCATTTGGAATTTTGTTAATTATGAAGAAAAATGTCATTGTCGAAATGTGTGAAATATTTCGGCACTAATCATTCTACATGATGAATTTCGAAGAGCAAGTCTGTCATCAAAAAAAA
Organism: Mesochordaeus erythrocephalus; assembly: GCA_004367975.1. Taxonomy (NCBI): domain Eukaryota; kingdom Metazoa; phylum Chordata; class Appendicularia; order Copelata; family Oikopleuridae; genus Mesochordaeus; species Mesochordaeus erythrocephalus. Next base: position 5,359 of record SCLF01202447.1, read on the forward strand.
CGGCAAAGGTTACGTATGGGGTATTTTGTAGCGGATATTCGCCAAGGGTTAACATTTCCAATTTTTGCCCGCAGGAAGTCTGGTAAAATAATTGGAAAATTAACCTTATCAATGTGGTAGACTTTTAATTTAGCTTATTGTAGGTAGAACTAATAGACTGTATTTTAAAAGTATTTAATACTAACAAAGTGATTGTTCTTAACAGATTTCTCAATTACATCATTAGTAACTGTACAGGTTATTCAAACAGGAATATATTTCAAACAATATCAGTAAGGTTGGACGGTGGAAAGTTAAATTAAAATCGCTTCCGTTTATCTTCGAAAACTAACTAAACTACATATACTATATTAACCCATGGCTCTATTGCGGGCCTATATCCCAAATGTCCAAACTTGTCCAGTATTTAGCGTGATTCCTTAAGTCACGAAAGGATCTATCAAAGCATGACCTTTGATAGAAAACAGCCAATCTTCTCCGTTTCCCATCTTTATAATGAATATCATTGGGTAAACGGTGGCGCTGATTGACTGTTTTCCATCCAAGGTCATTCTATGTAAATCTCCGTCATAGTTGTTTATGCCTGAAGGCAGCACGCTAAATACTGGACACGTTTGAAGATTTTGGATATATAACTAACATTTTAAAGATTTTTTAGTTCATGAACATTCATTTACGGTATTTTAATATGCATTTCAAGATAGTTAATTCTGATAAAGATATTACTACCAGTAAAGTCTGTGTGATAAAGTGACATCGAGTCTGAATTGATCGACGAGCCTATTGTTCGAACAGCCAAAAACAAGAAATTAAATAGGGGTATGTCAGTAATTATATTTTGATAAAACGCTAATTTACTCATACAGATTAAGCTGCTACATTTTCAAATTTAGTTTAGCGTATACAAACAAATAATTACCTGTAGTACACGTGTATTTAGCATTTTTGACATGTATTAGACGTAACAGTAGTGATGCTGAATACCTTCCATTTCAAAAATATCAAAAAATCAATGTCATTCTGGAGTGGATAAGGCCTGAGGATACTGTGTATACTCTTTGAAACTTTAATTACATCATTTTTGTGAGAATTTTACGTCAGAACTATTTTTACGTTCAATCCAGATAAATCACGATAAATATACGGGTACTACAGCGAACTATTTCTGCATACGGGTTAAAGAGTTTATAGTAAAACAACTCGAACCAATGACCTTCCGTATACTATGTGGGAAGTCTGCCAACTGAGCTAACAAACCTATTCCTGAAGCAGTTAGTAGTAACCCATGAGTGAATATAAACAGTTACTATTAACTGTTTAGGAATGGGGTTAATAGCTCATTCGGAAGAGCGGCCGCCTAAATACGGGAGTCATCTTTCTTATATAACCCTCAGAAACCTTTTCGTTCCGAAATGGACGACAACCGAATATATTATTTCCATCTCGAGAATACGGCAGTTTTATTTGTTATTGAATATTTGGTCGATTTAGCTAACGGTAAAAAGAGATCTGAGAATAGGTGTTAAATAGACTAAATAACAATCAATCTGCTTGTCAATTAATTTTTCAGGTTTTTCATTGTTTTTTTCAATGTTGTCTTGATTCGGTCTAAAAATGTTTCCAAAAATGATGTAATTGAGAAGTGGTTAAGATAAGATAAGATGTTTCATTGCATCTTCTTCTAAACGGCAGTGAAATACTCAAAAAAATTGGAAAATGGCTTTTCTTTAGTGACTCAATTTTGGTTTTAAATTCATAGGGTATAATCTCAAAAAATAATTCCCTTCCTTTGCAAAGTATTGCCATGGTTGCCAGCTTATTCCATCGAGCGATTTCTCCAAGACCCAAGTCTTTGCCCGCGGGGACAGCGCATATTTGATGGTCACATAGGCAACATGAAACGGCTAAAATGGCCTATACAATAATCCATACAACTTATGATAATTACTTATGAAAGGATGTCGAGGCAACGCACCTGTTTCAAGTCAACGGTAATGTTAACTTCAGAGTAATTATGCTCTAATGTGTTTCGGCTTAAGGGTGGTGACATCCAAAACCGCTCCGACCCATCGATAGCATTTTCAATAGGATGCCGCCGGGTATCATTGCTGTCTTGCGCATAACAGTAATCGCAGTCGTTGAACCACATGTCACAGTAATAATCTGGCGTTTTGCTGTGACCACACGTAGCGCTAGCGGTAAATGCGGCGCGCGCTGAAAATGGCGTCAATCCTTAAGTACCATGTTGGTTGTATGATATTTTCAAAACGAAAATTATATAACAGTTAACTAGCCAACATAATAATGATGACAATAATAATACCAACAAAGATTGCCTAGAAAAATTATAATGGCCCCATCTTTTTCAAAAAAATGACGAATATTGGAAATTGAATATCAAGACCCCCGCCCCCCGTACATTTTCCAGATATTATATTGTGTACGAATGTAGACGAGGACGTCAACGTTTTTAAATACAGCTCCGATTAGATCCGGTGATAGAAGGTGACAATGGAGTGGTCCCGGATGATCGATATGGTCAATAATAAACCAATGTTACCGCAGATTTAAATATACAGTTTATACAATATATATACACAGTTTATTTAGTATATACTGTCAAATATTCGCATACGGTGATGTTCAAAAATCCATAACAAAAGAATAGTAAATAAATGTTGATCTGGTTTGTTTTGACACAAAAACATATAACCTATTCTAACCTATCAACTTAAAATCATCTCAAGAGATAGTATTAAGGGATATATTAAATATATTAAGTAATAATGAAGTAATTTTGTTTTAGTTATTTTTCGTTGTTTTGATACAAAAAAAAATTCAAATATTTTTGTCGCTATTTAAATGGAACTAATATGGCCGTAATCATCTCAAAATTCACCGTATATTTTAGGCGGAGTTGGAGATGGATTTATGCCTCCTAGTTATTTCTTGGTACTTCCGATACAAAACTGTAATTAAAAGTTATAAGCATTAGTGTCACATTTATTTTCGGTTAAAAAGTAGTCTTTAAATAACACAAAAATAGACATGAAGCTGTTGATAAAATCCTCTCAAGAAATAATATACGATGTGATTTGTTGAAGTTTCTAACCCAACAAAAATCCAAATATTTTGTGTTGTCATATTTCAACTTGCAGTATTTTCTTTAGAAAACCGGAATCCAAAAATCTTCAAAAATTGATTGACGTATAAAGGGGCCATTCTGACTCTATAAAGTGGTACCCTTGTATATAGTGGCGCAAATGGCCCAAATGGCCTAGAGCCAGTATCCGGCGCGTGCGGGTTTAATTGAATTTACCCGTGCTAAATTATAAACAATAAATATAAACCCTATAGTATTTGCATAAAAGCCGTCGTTCATTGTATAAGTCCTCATAATATAAGGGTATAGTTAAAATAATAACGAATGTAACGAAACAAAGTAGCTACACTAGAAATCCGTATAAAATTAAAAAAAGTCAAAACATTCTTAAGAAAAAACTAAATGCTTAATGTCGAATAAAATACGAAAAAATGGGGAAAACTTTAAGAATATATCCTATAGACGAATCGTAAAAAACAAATTAGAAAACTGCCTCATATGATAAATGTTTGCATTATGAAATTTAACTCGACAATGAAAGATTAATTAAGAATAAGCGTTAACAAAATAACTAACTACACACTCTTATTCTATCCTTCATTACTGTGTTATTATTATGTTGTCGATTATTACTAATCTTTAATCGTCGAGTTAAATTTGATAATGCAGAAATTCCTCTTATGAGAGGCAACTTTCTAGTTTTTTTTATAAAAGGTGTTATTATCAAAGATTCCAAATGAATCACAACGGTTCCTGTATAGTCTATAATACCGAATATTTATATTACGCTATTAAAATATAAATAAGATAGCATATTGCTAAGTCGGTATATATCCCGTATTGAATATAAAAATGCACCATGTGCCCCTTTTGCCTCATCTATTATTTTACGATCAAGATCAAAGGTCACAAATAGTAACCCTTTGTGCCTTGTGAATAGATATATTACAGTAGTTTATTTGTCTCGAGGATAAACTAAACTTGATAATGAAGAAATATATACACAGGGCAAATTAAACAAAGGGAAAACTATATCATATAAATAAATAGTTATAGTTATATTAAATAGTTATTCCAACCAGCTACTTTCTAAACTTTCGTAAAAGCTCAGTTGGTGAGCTGCTCGCGCTGGTTCGAGTTGGTTCCGAAATAGTCAGCGAAACCAACAAGAATTTCGGTTACATTCGCGGTTACATTCGCATTCCGCAAGATCAAGTTATTATCAAGTTTTCTTGGAGTCTAGCCAATAAATCTCCATAATTGAGCCTATTTCGCACCGTTATCATTGAGTACACCACTCATCTGAAGTGGCAAAACAAAGTCATCTATTCATGGTTGGTGTAAATTCACCCCTCCAAGATCAATTGTAGTAGCCGGCTGCTATAAAAATAAGACTAGCTCAGCCAAGTTTTCGATTTAAAGCCAGGTAGCATACTATTGGGTAACAATGACCTTCAAAATCAAAGAAATGACGCTTTTCTTTTTTTCGTCCAATTTTACGAGCAATCATTTCCGACCCGCTACAGGACAGTATCTTTTATATATAAATGAGAACGTCAAAATTGGCAGTCGTATATTTTTTTCTCGACCCGTCTCACCGGTAAATCCATGAATAGTTTTAATAATTGGTTTACCGTTAGCAAGTTAAACGTTCAGGTTTTTATTAGTAAACATTGGATTAACAACTATTCATGGATTTTCGGTTGAGACGGCTCGAGAAAAAAATCTACGACTGCCAATTTTAACGTTCTCATTGCATTTGTATACAGACAAAGCTCCATTCATATTATTCGACAAAATGCTCCATTAAATAATAAATTCTATTATTTTTTCAAAATGTCAGCATATTTCCAAAATTTATATAGTATTTTTTAAATAGCAATCTTATATTCAATATATTTAATAATTATAATTATTAATATTTATTAATAATAATGTACCAAACGTAAACTCGTAATATAGTAATGACCGCAACAACATGTAGGTACCACGTGACTGTAGGCTACAAAGTTAGAAAAATACGTGACAGGCAACCCACTACGTTAATCCGTGGGGGTTAGAATAAAATAGATAGGTTGTTTTCCAACCTACAATCAACAAGTCTACAACTAGCAATAGATCAGCAATAAATTTTACTCTGTCGAAAATTCCGAAAATTTCGGGATCCGTTTGGGTCCGAAAATTATGGGATGATGACAAATCTTGAACTTTCAGTGGGTTTCATATGGTAATTGAATGCTAAATTAACCCTTATAGTGATAACTGAGCCCATTCTAAGCCGATTGAACTTACGTGCTAAATTCCAGTAAGGAGGCGTCAAAACATCGTTTTCATCATCTGGAACGGGGAACTGCAAATCGGGCACAACCGTGTGATCGACTTCATTGGGTCGGGCACCACGTAGTTCGACATCCTCAGCCCAAGTTAGAGCGAATAACAAGGTCACCGGCAACATTGTCCGGTTCCTTTTCATAATTTTTCTCTAAAATATAAACTGAGTCTCTCTTTTGATTCTACCCCCACTCCCCTCTACTTTATCATTCAATGGGGGTGGCAGCGCGCCTTGCGGCCAACTTTATGAGTAGCCTCATGAAGTTTAATGAAAATCTATCGCCATCACCGCTATCGTTTTAATTGTTGTTTACAACGACAAACATGCATCCATTCAAGTTTGCATTTAACTCGTTAGACGCTCATTATGGTCCGGAATGGGTGCGGAATTTCGAGCAACATTTTTCTTTGTGATATAATACGCACGTAGCCTTTACTCATACATCTTTAGTAGAAACGACAAATTTCAAGACAATAGTGTGCAAAGATAAGGTGCTGTATCTAGAGGGAAAACAGTTTACAGTTGGAAAATGACAGTTCCGTTTCCACGACTGGACGCCGGATATTGCCCTAAGGTAAACTAATAAATGGCGGATAATTTTAAAATCGTGATTGAAACCATGAAGAAAAGAAGCCAGTTTTGGACGGATCGAACTACGGTGATGGAACATACTACATCAAGAGGAATTGAAAATACAGGGCCGGATGCGTGAAGATGAGAAAGGCGATGAACTTTCTAAAACAAGTCAACCGCGATCAAGTAGTATTAAACGCATACCTACACCCATACTTCTAGTCATGCGTCGCATGATTAAGACCTTACTTAATAATTGGCTATTCAAGTTCATAAAAATCAAGTTTAAGAACTTTAAAAGCTCGATTCAATTGTCCGTTTGTATTTCAAGTGGCCTTATCTTTTGTTAATATAAGTATTCAGTAAATATAGTCAATGCCTAACCCCAGTTAAACATTTTTGAAAAGCGATACGCAATAGCGATCAAGCCATGACATTGAAATATCCGAATTTCACGGAAATTTTGAAAACATTTTTAGCGCAGATTAGGGATCGATGTTCAGACGCAAATAAATTGTACGCGTATTTTGGAAAATTAAGTACTTAACAAATGGCTCATTAAGGAACTGCGCCTTTTTAATATTTCAGACAACTGTGTTTTACTTGCAATCACGTCGAGCAGTACTTCCATATATAATTTTCCTACGGATATGTTACGAAGTGAATATATTAACGAAAGTGAATATAAAAACCCAAAATACTACAATATTAAAATTTCGTTCAGAACCTAAATATTTCCAATGCAAGCCTGGAAGTGGATAAGATTCCGTAGTTTTCTCCAGAAATGTTCAATGATGAAAACATTTCAAACAAATTACTTTATTTTTAGATTATACTGTATATTTTATGTATTATAACAGAAAACAAAATATCCAATCATATCGCTTGAATGCAAATATATTGAAATTTAAATTCGAGCAATTTGATTGGATGATTTTTTGTCTATGAATGTTTTGAAGGAGTATACTACGGGAATGAGTATGGCAATTAACTCAATAGATGAATTAATAATTTGCTGATGAAAAAATGACGTGTTTGATATATGCAAACTAACACTTTTTTAGCGATTTTTTTAGCAGACTGATACAGATTTGAACCGGAAGTGAAACCGGAAGACATTTGAACCGGAAGTGTCTAGAATATAGTTTTTTCCTTTGTAGAGCTTTTTTATCTCATTTTTGGCCATACTGACCACCCCTAAATTGCAAGCGGAATGTTTTGCAGCAACTTTTAGACCGGAAGTACGGCAGAAAGTGACAGCTGAAAACCGGAAATTGATTATATTGAACCGCGAATCACACCAAACTGTTGTCCGGGACGACCTCTAGGAGAAAACTTAGGAAAGGACAGCTTAAAAATTCATTTTTACAATTTATGACAGAAGTGTATTAGATAGGAAAATATCCGGCAGCATTACTCCCAAGAATTGTATTGTATATATTTTAGGGTACTTACCGACCAGAGTACTTACCGACCAAAAGTGAACCTAAAAAAAGAAAATTCAAAATTTTACGCTGAAAAAATGGTCCAATTATCGGCCGGGTCATAGTTAAGTGGAGAAAAAATAGGGTTGTTAAGGGGTTGATTAGCAAAATGTCAAAGTTTGTTGTGTGTAAGAGATTTTTATGGCTCATACACCCGATTCACGTAAAACCCCGTGAGCCAATTAGAATCTGAGAAATTCATACCTAGACGCCAGACAAAAGGGACAATATTGACGTAAGATAAACACCACTTCTGACAAATAGTAACATTATATGGACTATTATTACAGTCCAAGTATACGTTTCTCGGATTCTAATTGGCTCAAGGCGTTAGACTTGGCTTGGCTTGCGGACTTGGCGGACTTGGCTTGCGGAAAAATAACGAAACATAACGTGAAATTTCAATTTCAATATTCTGGCCCATCGTAAATTTATTTATGTTTGAAGGATTCTCGACAGAGGGATCATTGCTAGATCTAAATCATGCCAAAACTTCTGCCGCAGGTGCAGTTAATCATTAGTAAGCGACGTGTGTTAATTTATCGTAAAAATGACATCTGGCTATCATTCATGCGGTATGATATACGGTCACGATAAAAATATACGTTCGAGAAAAATCGCACCACGTTCCCCGCACCCATCGGGTATTTGCAGAGGTGGCGATGTCGAATTGTTAATTAATTTATCCGAAATAATATAACTCAACACGCCCGTAGTTGATTATCCGTAATTAATTAATAAATAGGTTTTTTAAATAAAGTATTTCTTGAAGACATATTTTGATATTATGATAACGAAAGTCAATTTTATAATCAGCGTAAAAATGTGTTTCCCATATTTGGAAAAACCGATATATTTTGAGTAAATATTTTTAGTGCCATAAATCAGTACCGAAATTTGTACTATAAAGTTTCAATACGTTTCGCGTACTTAGATGTAATAACAATTTATCATAACGTTTTGCTTTCTTTTTTGGCAAATTTCCATGGCCTTTATGAGACACGTACTAATGAAATTAGTATCTAAAGTTTTCTATTTCTAATATCGATGCTAACATCGACATTTGTATTCTGTACTGAGGAAATTTTATCATTCTCCAGCTGAAAATCATTAATTTTATTCATATTCCAGTTGGATTGAAACTTAACGTTGTTACCAATGTCTTCGCGGGGTATTTTTGATGGCTACTCTGATACCGATAAAAAGCTCGGGATAAAGCGTACTCGAACCACCGGTCTTTCGCGGTTTAGGCGGCCGCTCTGCTAACTGATCTAAAAAACAGTTCCAAAACGGCTAATACAGTTTTCAACATTTGACATTATAGACATAATGAACTTCATCAAAGTGAATTATTTAGCAACAAAGTCATTATACGCAATTTAAGCAAGAAATGAACGTAATTGTGCAATGATATCTTTGGTTTTAGGCTCTTAGAAATCTCTCCAAAAAGTTAATTATGTCATCTAAGTACCTAAATACATTATACTAAGTACCTAAGTACATTATTTCGGATAAATTAAGTAACAATTAGACTTTCACCACGTAGAATTGTACGTAGAATTTTTGTGATAATGTTCAGACCAGAAGTGTCGTGTAAAATCGGAAGACTGTGCAGCCCTTCCGACTAAAATTGTTTTGGTAAAACGTAGACTAGAATACTTCCCATATCGAAGTTTAAGCGAATAGAAGATAAAGAAAAAATAACCTTTAGTCTAAACAGTGAATTTAAGTATTTATACGTACTTCAAGTAGCTTATACCTTAGAGTTACAGATTCGTACGGTAGAAGCGCAGATGCGTTTTTAGGGCCTTTGAACTGGATTAGTCGTAATAGAATGGATGATAGAAAATAATGATTCACCAATAATCGCTACACGTTGCTGAAATTCAAGCCGTCGGCCAAAACTGGAATATACAAGCAGCTTGGTTGTTAATGAACTCTATTGCAAACTAAATAAATAACCTATAATGTTTAGGGCACCAGAAGCTCCTGGCAAACTTTATGATTGATGTAAATGAACTTCAAGAAAACCGTTAAATTATCAAAACTATTTTTTTAGATAATCTTTACGACTATTTTCGAAGACATGGAATAAGCTCCTCAATTAATAAAATGTTTCAGTTCCGGGTTCGACTTTAAAGATTAAAAAGAAGAAACATTTTAAAGTTTGTGAAAAAATTACGCGTCAGATGTCGGCGGCGAAAAATTCCCAAAGATCAACCACTTTAATGCAAAGAATACATTTTCAATATGCAAAATACGTAAAATACGTAAAACACGCTATATGTATTAAAAGTCTGCAAAATACATAAATGTCAAAAATCGTACATTTATTTGTTTGTTTGCTTGTATTGCACTTTATGTAATCGTTCAATTAACACCTTTCGTATTTACTCCCGAGGTCGTAAAATGATTAAAAATACCGGCGTACGCGGGTCTATATTTGAACCAGGATTGATTCATTTTTACCCGATCGATGATGAGAAATTGATCATGCCGTTCCTGATTATCATAATTACGGTATGTGTCGTTATTTCAAGCGTGTGCCTATTGAACCATGTGGTCGGAACGTTTGCCTTAGACAATGTGACAACCGAAAGTTAAATATAGAATTTACCCTATTCGTAATAGGGTTATTTTTACCGTAAGACACTCTAGAAGCAAATATATATCCTATATGAAGAAAAAGTATTTGTTATTTTAAACCATGATTAATGGCTAATTATATTTCAGCTCTAGATTTCCTTTTTTATTTGTTTCGCTTCTTTTGCTTGTATAAACTAAGGGTGAAAAATACAGTTTAGAATAAGGTAAATTCACAATGAAGCTTATTGTGCCTTTCAGCCTGCTTGCATATCACAGTAGCTTGATTTTTTACCAGCTGACGGTCAACACTCGTGAACTTTGACAACTTAGGGTGAAATCAATGGAATCTAATTCACATTCCGTGCGGTAAACTAGTTAAGGAGTGGATAAACTCAATGGCATGAATGGTGGTGTTGGCATTTGTTTGTATAGTTATTCTGAAATAAATCATGTTGCCGAAAACAAAAATAGAGAGCAAAATAAAAGAAACGTGAATTCAACCACCACCCTCTTAGCAGTGAGTCTATAGACCATAAGATGTACCTGCATATCCTCCATATTTTGTTCGTCACGGAGGATTTCTTCAATTACGTCCAATGCCAAGTATCCATCTGGGGGCTCTTCCTCATTTTCTTCGTCATTACTGCAATCGATTAGGTCCACAAAATTATACGTAATAGATTCTGTTTCATCAAAATCGTAATTTATATCATAGTTCTCATCCATATTATATCTGTATGTTTTTTGCGACGGTTGTGATCTTAGTTTATATTTTCACACTTGTTGATGAGGATAAGTCTAGAGAAAGGATAGATTGGAAAACAGAATAAATTCGTGAACAGTTTAGTCACTTTTATGAAAGAACGCATGGCGCTAAACAGCTTAAATGTTCACTGTCAAATTAGAAATAGTCGGTCAATAACCTGGTAAATTTTTCAACGTAAAATTTCGGATTTTTTATTTTTAGGTTCACTTTTATTCGGAAATGCTGTTCAACGTGTTGATACGTCAGACAGGGCTGTCATAAATAGTAAAAAAGTGGAACTTCATTTGTTAGCTACACCGGATCGGATTGGGCCACTTCGATTTTCTGAAGGTCTTTGTTAATTAAAATTTATCCCACGAAAAAAATCTATGTCCTACTGAACTCCAAAAAATCAAATTCCAGTTTTTAGGTAGCACTTCCGGTCTAAATTTTCATAAAAGATGCGGTGTGGAATTTGTAGGGGGCCCTGGGGGGATTCTGACCTAGCTCCGCTCAGTTTCGAGAAAAACGCGAAAAACCGGTCTATGAGTTTTAAAAACCTCAAACTGTGCACAGGAGTTAAGAAGGTTTTTTTGGGAAGTTTTCAATTTTCCAGATTTAAATTCAAATTCATCCAATCACATTGTTCGAAACTAGGAAATAAAATTTTTGCGAAGTGTGATTAAATGGGGCGTGCGGAACTAGTGGTAACTTTTTTTAGCTCAAAAATTTCAAGCATATATTCGTTTAATTGGTTAAATGAGGTTTATTAAACAGAATGAAAAACATGCACACATAACAACGTCTGCAATATAATATGACTTTCTCATTAAAACTCCAAGTCCAAGCGGGATTTTATAATTAGTCTGTTAGAACCTTACAATTTATACAACCGGCCGATGTTTTCGGGTTTTGCTCCAAACTATCGCAGAATTCCACCCGCTAAATTCCCCGTTGTATTTTTGCGACGCGTTTAAATCCGGACAATTAGGATTTACTTATTTTTTTAATCAGAAGTGCAAAATGAATCATACTGATTTCAGTATGAAAAGGTAAAAATAAGACATACGCTCTGGACAACATATTAGCTTCATTTGTAACCAAATTGTAATTTATCTTAACTATATAATCGAATTGTTATGCACTAACATTTTGTAAACAAATATAATTTTGATAACTAATAACTTTGTACAAATATCCCTATTATATTGGTAAGACCGCCAGTCATGCCATTAAATAAATACGTTAACAGTCTACAAGGCGTAAATAATCAAAATTTAATTTATGAGGCAGTACATACGAGAAC
>SCLF01203561.1:0-17482 GCA_004367975.1 Mesochordaeus erythrocephalus
GAGATGAAAGAACCGCAATAAAAAACTATCAGACTAGCTAAGTCAGATATACGTGTAGTCTGCCTCTTTTAGGGAGGGGGTAGGACACCTCTGGATATGTGTATCAGCGTTGGTAAGCATATTGGATAGAGAACAAGTTTACAATAAAGACTTATCTATATCCAAACCCTTTATGGCCTAACGCTAATGAGATAATGAAATTAGTGAACCCTTTTTTCGTTATGGCCTAGATAATAGTCTAGGGTGTTACGTTTGATCTTTTCTTCTAGTCAATTTTTCATCCTTCACAAATAAATCATATTGACGAAAAACAACAAGTAACAAGACTGTGCTAAAAGGGAGGTCCCCTCATTACATTATCCATAAATTGTATCGATTGTAACTTATTGCGGAAAATAAGCCTAAATGACCTCAACAGGTTAAAATTAAAGCAGAACCTCAGAATTCCTTCAAGTTCATCCCTTGCGACTGCCAATCGAAGTCTATCCGCCGAATCAATTACAAATATAACTGCTTGAGCATCTTTATAAAACATTTCCCACATGCTTCTGTACCTTCCTTGTCCACTGAAATCCCAGACTGTAAACTGAAGTCCAGCCGAGGTGAACTTGTCGCATGTAAATCCAACTGTGAGATGTTGTAAATTACAACAAATTACCACATATTACAATACCATTACTTTGCATAAACGGTTGCGTTTATTTTTTACAAAAAATCCAAAAACATTTGCCGTCAATAGATACATATTTCTCTAGTAAAATAATTGTTTCCATTTCGAATAGTCACGTGATTGTATTATAAAAAAACACCGTTGGGGCACCGAATGTAGAGGACCGAAACACGCGAGCATCGAATATAATTGATTACTTCAAATCAGATTTCTTTCCGACTTCTTTTGAAACCCAGAACAAACTATTACTAAATTTAAAAAAAATGAAATTTTGTCATTTTGAAAATTTGTACTTTAGGAATTCGATTTTTGGTCTATAACTACTAGGTCGCGTGTTAAACATTCGGGGTCGGTTCTTTGAGAAGCATTGAAGCTAGAGTCATAACGCGTGGAGTAAGTCCACTTTCGAGGAAATCGGACATACTTCCCGAAATCACATTTTTTGTATTCTAACTGGCATAAAAGTTCACAATATTTTAAGGCGTCCGATTTCCGCAGATATTAGACTCATTCGACGCGCACGTCAGATACATTTTGTCTTAAGTGATCGACCCCGGATTCTTAACCCGTTATGTAGTTATAGCCACTAGATATAAAAAATGTGATTTTGGGAATTATGTCCGATTGGCTCAAAAGTGGGCTTATTCGACGCGTCATGACTCGAGCTTCAATTCTTCTGAAAGGACCAATCCAGAATTCTTAACAAGTGGCCTAGTTACAGCTCAGAAATGGAATTTCTAAAGTACAAATTTTCAAAAAGTGACAAAATCACGAATTTTCCACCTTTCGATTTGGTATGATTTAGAAAACTTGCCAAGATCCCAAAGTATGTTTACTAAAAATTCGACTCGAAACAACTGCGTAAAAACTAAAGTTTAGGACGGTGAACATCAATTTTGTCTATTTTGAACAACGTGACTTTCGAGGTCCATTGGTTTAAAACAGAAAATCGCATACGCCAAGGAGTTAAAATGAACGTTTTTATAAAAAAAAGGTCTTTTCTCGTTCTGTCGTTAGGAGGGGGAGGGATAAACTGTACGACGCCGTATAATTTTGGATATTCTGGGAACAGATTCGGAACCGCAAGGAAAAGACTCACTAAGTTTGGCTAACCGACCTATTTAGAGTGTATTTGAAACTAAAAACAAGACTATGATATTCTAAACATTCTAGAGGAATTCTTTACCAGTTAGTATTATACAATCAAAACAAAAATGACTTACAAGTGGCTAGATAACGTCTAGTCTTGTTCAGAAACGTTAAAACCAAGTGAAAAACTAATTTCAGCATTTATGGTTCTATAATAGCTGATTTTCACTGATCGGCCAGTTTTTCGCGTTTTAATCGAAACTGAGCAGTGCTAAGTCCGAATAGCCCCTCCCCCAATTCCACGCCACTTTTTCGGGAATTGCTACCTAAAAACCAGAAATTGATGTTGTGGAGTTGGGAGTCACATATAATTTTTGCGGGTATAAATTTTAGCCAACAAATGCCTTCAGAAAACCTAAGTGGTTCAATCCAAGACGGGGTACCAAAGAAACGACAATTTCTTAGGAGCCTAGCCTCCTCCCTAATTATTCAACACTTCTTCCTGTTGGGACAACGTCGTCATCCTTTAGTTTATCTTTTTCAGCTTTGAGTTGATTTAATAGTGTTGTTTTGCCAGAATTATCGAGCCCGACGCACACTATTTTCGCCGCATCTTTCTTGCCAAAACCAAATGCTCTTTTGACGAGTTTTTAACCCTTAACCGTATTCGTACTAGGCGATTCGCACTTCGTATTGGCTGGAGTAACATAAGCCACTGATTTTTTGTGACATTTCTGGAAATTTCTTAGACTTTGTTAGTGGAAAAATTATCACGTTATAAATACTGAAAATTATTATTATTATTAGCTTGCTATACCATTATAAGCACTGATAGTGTTATAATCTAACCTATGGGAGATTAGCACCGAACATAGTGAACAGTTTTGTGCTAAAAATGACAGCTAATGCCAGTTGTTTACAAGTGAGAAACATCGACAAATGTTGGTATAAAGGGGTGTAGTATCCAACAGGGAGCAGCCTTTTATAGAAACTCTTATCTGTCGCTATGGAATCTGCGTCAATACGATGGCACGAAACGACCAAGAATGCGGATAATTAAAAATTCGTTCCTTAAGAAATCATCAAAGAAACCCATCCCATATGAAAGTCTGAATTGAAATAATAATCAATCCTGGGAACATATTTCTGTGTTATATCGGCGCGGATAAGGACAGACATGAAATCACATGAAGCTACACAGAGAGGTGACATACAGTCGTGTCCGTAAAATTAAATATAGCCTAAAGCGCAATTCTACGAATCCGTTCTAGAAATCGATATTAAATTTCCGGACACGACTGTACACGTCAGGTGATCACTGAATGTAACAAAACAATTTCACGTATCGTAGGACGAACGTGAGAATTTTACACGAGACATGCTGTATACGAATGTAGACACATTGTATACAGCATGACGCGGATTTTTTTTATATAAATTGAAGCAAACAGAACTCGAACGCAATGAGATGTTTTTGATGGAAACGGGAGCGATCACACCCATAAATTAGCAATGATGGCTAAGTGTTATCACCCGTTATCGTGCCACGCTGTTCCAGTTATTTACATTAAGGCTTAACTACATTGATTACGATTTTTTAATGTGTAAACTTTTGAGATGCATTTTTTATGTTGTCAGTGAAGCTTTTTTTGTAAATTTCAAAATGATAGGAACCATTTTTAGTCGATGTAAAGACTGGTCGAACGGTAAATTAAGGACGTCGGATGTTAAATGTAAAAAAAAATATATGTTTTATTTAAATATAGCCAATTAACAGTGAGCTAGTAGAAGTCGCATATAGTAGAGTACTAATTGGAAAAACTAAATGGCGATAAGACTAGGCACAAAACTCTCATGTCAAAAGAAAAACATGTTAGATATTTTTTGACCTATTTTTTCGATGAAAATGAGGGTACTGTAGCATCCATAACGTATATAAATACCGTATAAATACTGAATATAACGTCAAAATAGATGACATTCCTTGTTATTGGTGAATCATATGTGTCAAGCTTGCCCCCTTACACCTTCAGGTAACAAATGATCGGTTAACGAAACTTAGTGAGTCTGATAGTTTTTTATTGCAGTTCCGAATCTGTTCTCAGAATGTCCAAAATTACACGACGTCGTACAGTTAGCCCCCCCACCCCCTAAAGACAGAGCGTGGAATAATCTGTTTTGAACAAAACATTAATTTTAACGTCATGGGGCATGGCAGATCACCGAACTAAATCGTGCTAGATTAATTAGGCCCCTCGGTATCCAATACAAGTATCGCAAACATACTGCGATTATTTCTTTTAAGGCTATGGACCTCGAAATCACATTGTCGAAATGGACACATTTAGTCCTGTATTTTAGTTTTTACGCGGTGGTTTCGAGTTGAATTTTTAGTGCACATACTTTGGGATCGTGGCATGTTTTATAAATCATAACAAAATAGAAAAGTGAAAACGCCCTGATTTTCTTACTTTTTGAAAATTTGGAATTCCATTTTTTTTCTATAACTGGGTCACGTGTTAAGAATTCGGCCTTGGTACTTTGAAAATAATTGAAGCTGGAGTCATGACGCGTCGAATAAGCCCACGTCCGAGACATTGTGAAATTTTAAAATTACCATAACTTGACCAGAAAGAACTGTACGCACTTTTGGTAATGTAAAACTTTGATCGTGAAGTCACACCCTATAATATATCAAATTTTAAGGGTATTTGATAGATTTTCTGATAGACCCGTAATGTAGTTAAGTCAAAAAATGTGATTTCGGGAAGTATGTCCGATTTTCTCGGAAGTGGGGTTATTCGACGCGTCATGACTCCAACTTCAATTCTCCTGAAAGGACCGACCCCGAATTCTTAACACATGACCCAGTTATAGCCCAAAAATGGAATTTCAAATTTTCGAAAAGTGAAAAAATAACGGCTTTTTCATTTTCTATTTTTTATGATTTAGAAAACCATTTCGACAATGTGATTTCGAGGTCCATAGCTTTGAAACAAATGATCGCAGTATGTTTGCGATACTTTTATTGTATGCCCAGGGGCCAATTCAATCCAGCACGATTTAGTTCGGCGAACTGCCATACCCTAATGAGGAAAAAACCGATTATTTCATGTTCGGTCTTTAGGGTGGTTAACTATAGGACACCGTGTAATTTTGGACATTCTGAGAACAGATTCGGAACCGCAAGAAAAAACTCTCAGACTCACTAATCTCGTTAATCGACCACTTGTTACGTGAAGGGGTTGGGTGCAAGCTTGACACACGTGTGAATATAAAACAGAAATGGGAAGGAATGTCATCCATTTTGACTTTATATTCATCATTCGTATGGTATGAGGCAATTAAATCATTCGAATATAGTCCTATAATTTTTAATAATAATACTATTTTTTTTATAATTACTACGTAGATTTGAACGAATTAAGAATATCTTGAAGAATCCGGTACATTGATATAAAGTTATTTTCACTGTTTGTTCAGATATATACAATTCTTCAAAAATATGCAATTAGTTCCGAACTAAGGTTCGCATTTACAACAATTATTCGTAACTTTTAAAGGTTTTCATTTATTATCTAGAAATTACATTTAATTATTATCTTTAGTGTACATTTAAAAAAAGACATTTGCTTTTACTTTATTATGGCATCGAAAACATAATTTTAGATGGCGTAGACTACCCCACATTTAATTATGAATAGGGCCAAAATAATGTGGAAGCAGAGGTACCGTAATCAAGGAAAGTTCGACCTTAAACCGGGGTATCTTCACAATTACATGTTACTCGAAATCGAACATAAGTGCCACGATATCGAGGGAGACTAGGAACTACAGCACAGTTGCTGCCGAAGACAAAATCAGTGACATGCTGAGCGGACAGTGGTATCGGCCTTTAAAGGTGAATGAATCACCTCATGCCGCGAGAAACCTTTTTGCAACAAGATCCTTATCACCAAAGAATCCGGATGTCGATTCATTGATGGATTGCTTAAGATTCTCCACATATTATATTAGAAATTGCGGTTAACCAAGGTTTAAACCTGGTACGAGCACATGTTAGTGGGAAAGCAAATCCTAGTGTCAAAGTTTGACAAATTCATTCCCAAATCCAATTCTACAGTTTTCTGCCAATCGTACCCTGATACAGGAAATGGCAGAAAACTAAATTATTGAATTGAGAATTTAATTCCTGAACGATCAACAAGAATTATATCCCAATGGTTTTGCTGTTTTATTTGTAGCGAACCGCATTGGGCGTTTGTACATAATTTATAAATAAATAAAAAATATGCTTTCTCACTTTTTATTGGGCTTTTCATATTTTTTGTTCATTTATAAATTATCTACACCCCTACCCATTCGTTACAGTCTTCCAATGGGAGATAAGCATTATAATACTAAAATCATTGATATAATCTTAACCCCACCAACACCCGATGCAACAATTTTAGTTGCATTTCGAATAATTTAAAAAATTATTGTCTACCAAAACCCTAGTTGTATAAAAAAAAATATAACAAAATACATTTATGTAATGATTTTTTGTGTCGACTCGTATGATATTAAATAAATCAGAATTCAAATAATATATTTTAATTGTAAATTTTCGACTTTTTTTGAAAAAACTTTGATCGAGAATTTACAATTCAAATAAATTATTTTTATTTATTTAAATTCATCTAACGATTTATTAATCCTGCGAATCTGGCTTATTTTAAAAGTGCCGGATAATGGATTCTAGCCAAATGAAAGAACGCCAATGTCTTAAAATTTCCCAAATCCATAATGTAACGATGCCGAACTATTTTTAAATTTTGTCCTTTTAGAATCTATAATTTTCGAACATACTTGCCTTAACCCCTCGTTTAAAATATATAATTACGTAATTTATAAAATATAAATATAAGGCAATTGTGCACAAAACTTACAGTTTTTAGGGAGGTCACTCCCAAAAATGGCTCTTCATACATTACATTAGGGAATTGGGAAAATTTTAGAGCATCGGCTTTCGGTCATTTGGCTCGAATTCATTCTCCAGCACTTTATATATGAGGCCAGATTTCGAAGGGTTAATGATTTATTAATCTTGCGAAATCTGGCT
This sequence comes from Mesochordaeus erythrocephalus, assembly GCA_004367975.1. Taxonomy (NCBI): domain Eukaryota; kingdom Metazoa; phylum Chordata; class Appendicularia; order Copelata; family Oikopleuridae; genus Mesochordaeus; species Mesochordaeus erythrocephalus. The sequence continues at coordinate 6,864 of SCLF01203561.1, forward strand.
TCATTTGAAAAGTTCCGGATAATGGATTATGGCCAAATGAACGAAAGTCAACGTTTTAAAATTTTCCCAATTGCCTAATGTAATAAGGTATGCCGAGCCATTTTTGGCATTTACCCCCTAAAATCGGTAAGTTTCGTACATATTTTCCTTAACCCATGTTACAATCTGCGTACGAATAGGTACTTCGAATATAGTATTATATTTTATAAAATATTTAATAAATTATGTAATTATATTTTTCAACAGTTTGAGGGTCAAAGTTACAAAATAACTCGTCATACGTTAATACATTAGGGATTTGGTAAAATTTATCGAAAAAATTTAAATAGCAAAATATTACCATGCATTCAATGTATTAGATTCGACGAACGTAGGCAAATATGCATTAGACTGGGTCAAAACTAGAAAACGGACAGTTTGAGCAGTGCTCTCGAGGTTATGAAGAGGGCTAACGTGAAAATAAAGCCCTTATAGCGATATTTTGGAAATGTCTAGTCGCCTAGGGAGCTTTAACCTAACAATTTAACATATTTGTTCCTTTCAAATAGATACAAAATTGTGAAATATATAATCCATCTTATCATATTTCACAACTCTATACATTTGAAGAATCAGTTAAGTTAAATTTGCGGAAGTGTAAACACATCTGCTCAAACGGACGAGGCCAAAGCAATGAAATACAACAAAGAAATTTTCTTTGCGAAAATTTTAGAACTAAAAATTTACAAATTTACGTCCAAAAGTTATTCCGATTTTTGAACATGTGCCAGGAGTAGGGTGTCGGCGGACTGTGTATATAGAGTTGTCATATTCGGCATAAGAACCACCCTGCCCATAATAATAACAAAATTAGAACTCTGTTCTAAGCATTTTTTGTAAGAATCTTGAACGGATGTAAACCGTGCTATTTTTGTGTCGTTGGTTTCGAGTGTGTTCTCGAAACGAACAGCATAAAAAGAGCAACGAACGGGACTAAATGATGAGTATGTTCAGCAAAACATGCATATTAGTTTTAACATTTTCCAATATTATTTTATACTATTAATTATACTATTTCCAATAAATATAATTAAATATGAACCGACGTTACACATGTGCAACACATATGGCAACGGCGTGGCCATATGTGAATGTCTTTTGATATTCTCAATACTGTGATGGACTTTAACTCTTACAATCATAAAATAGTGACAGCGATGATTTGGAAACCGGAAATATCACCAAAAATGTCGATTTTTGTCCATTTCTCAGATACCATAATTTCCAGAACAGTAACAGCTTAATGGAATGGGTGGATCGTACGTATGACGCTCAATTTTTCCCTTTGAAGACATACAGAAACCCAAAAGTTTACAACGAGAATCCTTACAAAATTAATAAAACAGTAAATACTCATTTTTAATTCACAACCCACGATATAAAAAAAATAAGTGATGTTTTTGTTTAAAATTCTTTCTGTATTTTCTTTCCTATACATATATCTATTCAACTATTATTTTTAGTTACTGATGACGAAAATTTTAGAATAGATGTATAGCATAAACTCGGACTACTGGACCTATATACTTGAATTCCCGCGACAATTATGTCGCAAATTTCACTAATCGAAACTTGTACTTAAATAACTCGAAATCTGTTTGTATTGACTTATTAATAATACATTTTCGACATCGGATGATTTTTTTTTTGGTTCATTTATGTAGATGAATGTACATATATCACAAATTTCTAGATAATGATTTTACCATATTTACAACGAGTCTCCTAAAATACCGTGAAAACCACGTCAACTATATATATTTATTTTCCTAAATTTCAAAACATCGAAGCTTTTTGAAGTTTTTAAATTTTCTGTTTTTTATTTTAGACGACTCACTGAAAATCATTTCCTCAATTGATAAATATACTCTACATACTATTTCACTTATATTGCAAACAATGTAAATATTGGTTAACTAAAACACTACTGTCAAAACTGCCTCCGCCGCGGGGTAACTGCTTGGTCAACGAGACTTAGTGAGTATTATAGAGTTTTTCCTTGTGGTTCCGAGTGTGATCTCAGAATATCCCAAATTATAAAAAACAGTGCGTGAAAAAGACCTTTTTTTGAAAAAATAAAAACGTTAATTCTAACTTTTGGGGTATGGCAGCTACCGAACTAAATTGTACTACACTATAGAGACCCCAGGGCATCCATTAAAATAATCAAACAATAGCTATGGATCTCGAAAATTGACTTTGACCGTTCTGAAATTTAGTTTTTACGCAGTTGTTTCGAGTAGAATTTTTAGTGAACATACTTTGAGATCTTGTTGAAAATTGTGTACTTTAGAAATCCCATTTTGGGCTATAGCTAGGTCACGTGTTAAGAATTCGGGGTCGGTTCTATCAGAATAATTGAAGATGGAGTCATTACGCGTCGAATAAGCCCCCTTTCGAGCCAATCGGACATACTTCCCGAAATCACATTTGATGACTTCTAGTTGCCATAAAAAGTTCACAATATTAAAAAACGTCCGACTTCCCCCGAAATTGGCCTCATTCGGCGCGCACGGACGATGGCTTCATTTCTTCTCATAGTTATTATAACCACTAGAACTCACAAATGTGAATTCGGGAAGTATGTCCGATTGGCTCGAAAGTGGCTCCAGCTTCAATTCTTCTGAAAGAACCGACCCCGAATTCTTAGCACGTGACCTAGTTATAGCCCAAAAATAGGATTTCTTAAGTACACAATTTTTAACAAGTGACAAAATCACGAATCTTTCACTTTTCGATTTTGTTATGATTTAGAAAAGATGACAATCAAAGTATATTCACTATAAATTCGGCTCGAAACAACCGCGTAAAAACTAAATTTCAGAACGGCCAAAGTCAATTTTGTCCATTTTTGAACAGTGTGACTTTCGAGGCCAATAGCTTTAAAACAAATAATGGGACTATGTTTTCGATGATTTCCTTGGATGCCCTGGGGTCTAATTAATCTGGTACAAATTAATTCTGTGAGCTGCCATACCCGTATGAGATAGAATTAACGTTTTTTTCAAAAAAACTTTTTACGTTTTGTCTTTAGGGGGGGGCGTAACTGTACGGCGCCGTATAATTGTTGATGTTTTGAGAACAGATTCGGGGCCGCAAGTAAAACTCTATAAGACTGACTAATTATCGATGAACAACCGGCGGGGATTTGACGGTAGTGTAAATATTACATTATTCATGAGTATAACCAGTAGGCTATGATTCACCAAAATTGACCAATTTCCATTTCTGCCTATCTCTCCAATACCTGAATTGGATCTCGCCCATCAGAACCTTTGTTTTCCACGGACACATGGGCAGAAAACTGTTTCAGTTGGTTAAATAATATTGCTCAATAGTTCAATAGTTATTAATGTAATATACTAGTCCAGATAATAAATAATATACAGCCTATAGTTATATCGGTCATCAAAAAATGTTTTTTTTCCAAAAAAATTAGTTCCAAAAAAGAGGTAAAATCTAACATTTTCTAGATTTTTAAATGCGTCAAAAACGATTTATCTATGTCGTCGCAATGGTGGGACCCTAAGTCTCCTTGTTCGAATATATTAACGTCATTAACTAGAAAATACAGAAAAGAATTTTAATATACCAAGCTTCCCCATAAAGTGGTCTTTATTTGTATTTCTCGTTACTTTATAGCCCATAGCTATTTCTATGTCTATTTGTGTCCATTTTGGCCACTTTATGAGGCACCTTGATCTGAACTATACTAGCCTAATAATCAAATGTTATTTCAGAGGGTGTTACATTGTTACAATTATCGGTATTATTCCTTTGTGACCGGATATAATTTATTATTATAATTATATAATATTATTATTAATTAGTCAACTCATCGACACCCTAGTCATGCGGGATAAAATCCGGTACGAAGACTAAATCCACTGGAAGTACTTTTAATCCAATTATCGGTTTGGAATGATAATCACGTGAACAATCTGGTTCGCCCACGTGATATTCTGATAAGTGTATATGGTCACATGATGAGGATCATAAGGAGTAATATGACAGGAGTTAACAAAATGTTGAAATGGCGCGATCCAAGGCGGATCACTCTAAACAAAATCCAATCTGATTAACCCGTGTGGCAAGGTAATTTTTCAGTGAGCAATTTTGACGCTGTACGTAAATAAATTATTTACCGTTATTATGACGTACGTTTTTTTACAACAAGTATTTCGTGTCGAAGTCCTGCTTTTAGACTTCCTTTACTTGAGGTTATATTAGAAGCCAAAAATTAACTTTTCGCACTCGCAACTATTTGCTATATTCTCATTAACGAGTCCTAAATCCATATTCTGGCATCGTTCTCTGTACTAACTTTAGACGATAAAGTTCGAGATAAACTTTAGATTTGAACAAGCTAGACATCTGAAAATACTTCAATTCTGAGGGTTCTCATTGGTTTATTTTTCTACGCACATAACACTTATGCATAGTAACAACACATACCCTTTGCATGAGGTTTAGGACATAAATTTCAATTTTCTCTCTTCTAGAAGTAATACCTATTTATACTTTTCTAGATTCTTTTCATGAAATGAAGCATACTAGTCGAGAATGTTCGTGATATCCCTCAACCGAATTCGCCGAAAAACTAGAAAGACCCGCTATACCCCCTTACATTTATATTTAAAATATCGATTAATAATATAATACTGTTATACTGTGTAAACATAAAAATGAGATTGTTTCAAAACATATGGAAAATTTAGCTTGAGGCTGTTTAAACCAGTCTATAACATAAATCTATAAGGAACATAACAAATTGAAGGAACACAATATGTTCGAACTCGTAAGATTAATTAGGCGAGTTCTAAACATAATAGTTGTCTAAATGTATAGCTTATATCCTATGTCAGTTAGTCTTAGATATTTCCACGAGCGTCAGTAACACCCTTAAACGAGCCACGGAGAGACTATTTGTCGTATCGAGAGCATTGAAATATCGTCCAATTCTCTTCTCTCGCTGCGACAAATAGACTCCGTGTCTCGTTTAAGGGTGTTATTAATGCTCATGGAAAAATGTTGAAACGGGTTTATATCTGATGTAGTTTATTGATATTTACAATATTAATGAAATATTCTAGTCGTATCATGTTCTAAATCAGAATATGGAAACTGAACCGGATTTTACTTGGTACCAGCATGCTGACGTACAGCGTCAAACCGACCCCCACGGGGTAATCTTTTTTATTGCACTATACTGCATGGCTCGGTTATCTTATGCTTTATGGCCTTTAATAATAGCAAATATGTCATTACCAACGATGACCGTGGTTATGTTCCGTACATCGTCAAGTTATAAAACATAATATAACCCAGCATTGACAGTAGTAATGCCCATACGAGATGGGTCCAAGTGTTCGAAAACGGCAGTCGAATTTGGCTATAAAGATGGAAGATGGCCGTTCTCTCAAGAATCAATTTCGAAACAAAATTTTCGAGTTTGACCAGTATACAGCTATAAAGAAAAGGTCATGAACAAAAGGTCGGAATAAAGAGACGGATCAGTTTTAGAACCCTGATGATAAGTTCATTTGATGATGCATTTTGAGTTGCTCTTTGCACTCCTGTACTGTTTTTTTCCCCCGGTGGTAGTCAACATATCCTACGTTTGACGCCGATAGACTCGGTTGATATGATGAATTTGACAAGATGGTGGGTGGACGGCTCTCTTGCGGTTTTGTATAATGGTAATAATGGCGGTGTTGCTCGTCATTCTGGTTGAAATGCAGAAGATAGCACAAAGGACATTGATTTGGTCGTGCTGAGTTCCGTTCTTGCTTCATTTTCACGTGCAGATGTTTACAAATGTCACATATTGGCTGATCGTGTGGACAGTCATTAAACGTGTCCTTTAATCGCTTTCCCCTACGCAACTGCATGCAGATGATGCAGACAATTTTGTGATGCACATCTGTCTCTATACTTTTTATTGGGATTACGAATGTTTCATAGTGACATAAAACTCAAAAACGTATTTTTACAAAGAAAATTAAAAAAACTTAAAATGTTTTTTACACAATTACATTAAAATACCTTTTTGAGTTTGACGGCATATATAAATTTCAACAAATTACAATATTATTTGTAAAAAATATTTAAGTAATATTAAATAATAATTATACCGGATACTGAACTATCACTCAATCCCTAGAAACTGCTGACAAGTTCATAGTGTTCATCTGATCTACAATGGATAAGTTATGGCTATAGGGATATTTCATCGACAACTGCGGAAATATATCTGAAGACACAGGTGCGGTTGGAACGGTATGCTTCACAAAGTAATCAGCGTCTTGTGGTTTATTATTGAAGTGATTATTGTGCATTTGGGGTTGTGGGTAAGTCAGGTTTTCCCCGACAACATCTACTATTTTCCGCTTTGACTGGCCACATATTCTGAGATTATATTATTACTGTAAATTGAAGAGTAACAGATATATCAGTATCGACAGGTCCGGGCGTGGCGCCATTATTTTGACACAACCGATTACATAAATAGGATTCTGTATACAATTTAGGTGTTCATATGAAGATTAAAGAATGTCAAAGTAGTTAAAATTGTATTATTGGTATTATTTAAAGCTTAATAATTAGAAAATACCGCACTACTAGTTTGATCAAGTTGCAGGCCAACGTTGAAACACGATAATGACCAAACCTAACCATCCCCACGTACGTGATTCGTCAAATCAGGTTTAGGTGGCGAGTGTATTGACCTAGAGTGAGATAAAACATACTATAGTTGAAACTGCTTCATAGACCTACTATACAATACAAAGTGAAGTATATTACCAAATACGAGTATTAACATTCACTACGTCACCTTAATAGACTTCATTCTGAAAAAATGTAATACGCCCAAACTGTCGGGTTGTGTTCTTCTCTTGGCTCTGTTATTTTACGTAGAGTTAAATATTAGACTAAAAGATACTGGTAAAAATGTTTGCTCCATGAAGAATTTTGCAAAATCACTCAAAAAAGAGTATGAGTAAGTTTTCTTATATATATTCGCAATATCGCTCAACAGATCCACAGAGAAACTAAAAACTCCGTTCTATAGCCGCATGTAAACGAAATTAAAATAATAAGCCAGGTTTGTTCGTCAACGGTTATAATTGATTACAGGGTGCCGGTGTTTGGCAACTGCGATGAATCCTTGGTTTCAATAACACCAGTAAAAATATTTAGACTTTTCTTTCCGACTTAGGTTCAGTTTTTATTCATAGTTATAGACCACATACACACAGCCATTATACGCACACAGTCTTAATCTGTCGACCGTACAGCCTACATGTGATCCTTTGTAGACTCAACTTAACGCCCTATTGCCGTATTTAGCAACCAGGGTACGATAAATTATCGTTGCTCTCAACCCGATTCTCCATGCTCGACCTACTTCGACTCGTACTATTTTTGTATAACGGAACGTAAAATCAACTTACCACGGATGTCGGTTGGGGATCCTCAGGTCAACTTTGGCTTACAAGGTGCTGGTATTTGGTCAGTATGCCAACTATGTTTCCTTCTTCTGCCGTATTATTTCGAGATCCCGTGGTGCGCTTGTAATGGAGTACTCGCAGTATTGTTCCCGCCGTGTTGTATGTGGTCTACTAGAAATGAAAACCTTGCGTATTCAGCCTGGGTTGTAGTAGCATTCGACCCTAATTTTTGGTGTAGGATGATTGTGTTATTACGCTGTACTCTTAAGTGTGTTCATTGAAACTATATTGGAAATCATTTTGTTTGTAACCAAAAATACTGCAGTTATAGCATGGCGTCTCCCCGTCTGGTCATCGTTTCGCGACTGACTTCCCCTTCGACATTGGAAATGTTGCTAACCGCTCTAATTGTTCCCGCTCATGGTCTCTGACCATTCCCTGCTCGTGCCCACGGCCAAATACGAACCAAAGACGGATTTGAAGATAACCAACATCACGTCGTGCTGAGAGATTACTGTACATTTCATTCCCGTATGTATTTAAGTTCTCCGACGTAACGATAAATGCGATCTCCCAATGGTCCTAATTGACGAGTACACGAATATCCCGTCATCTCCATTGATTGGTGAGTCTCACTGGTCGTGACATGAAACGCCAAGATTATGTTTCCTTGTTGGTTAACCGAATACCTCCTAATATACTTTCTGATAAACTGTTATCTTTGAGGATAATTCAACTAGCCTTCTTGAGCTCAGTTTTACATAATCCCAATATTATATTCAGATGATGCGAGAGCTACTTACTTTGGTATAATTCAACCATATCTCCTACAACTTGCTACACAATGTCTTAGGATAGTACTGTTGGTCTAGCCAATTGTCCGGTGGAATTCTGTACAAATTTACTCAACCACAGAAAGCATAAAACATAAACCACTTTACTAGCAGTAATATAAATATAAATAATATTAACAAATATTCACCGAGATTTTGTGTACAGATGCCGGACGCGTTACTGAAAACGATTAGCTATTAGCTTTGAATTACAGATACGGAATCAATTGAATCTTTACACGTAGTTCACCTTTGTGTAAATGAGAATGAAGTATAGTATTTTTGGGGAATGTTCATTAAATTGTTACCGTAAATAATATTTCACAATTTGTTTATATTGCGTCGACAGCTAAATTGGCCAAAAATTACCGACGCTGGGGAAAACCTGACTGAGCAATGTGATTTTTGGGTTCACGGTTACTGATACCAGCATTCTGGATATTACCCAAGGTCGCATCGGAAGAAGCGGATGTGCTCGACAATTGTGTTTCCGCCCGTGGTGTTCTACCACGTCTGATCCCATTTGACATTTTTTGCGGTTCGAGTCCACCATTCGAAAGAGGCTGATCAACCCATTGGAAGCTTACTGGCTTCAATGACTTCAATTTGGCCTTCAAATCATTCCATATAGGTTCTAATAGTTTGAAAACAAGGTCCTTTTTTGCGTCTTTTTTGTTTTTGAAAGAAGATGAAACTTTGACAGGGAAGCCGGGAGCGAGTGACTTTGTTTTAGCTGATATTTAATGTGAGAATTTAATAGTATGAAATGTATTGACTGAATGTAAAACTAAGTGAACGGTTGTTTTATGACATTTTAGTAAATAAGGATATAATGTACGTTGAAACTTGTGTTTGCATACGAAACGGAAAGAAACATTCATCAATAGGAGATATGGCCTTGTACAATTATTTACATAAACAGTTTTATCTAATGAGCCCTATGGACACCCTCTTGATATCCACATTAATTTTCATTTTGAAATTGGTCACTATTCTTGGTGCTAATCGCACAAAAATTAGAAACGTTACCGCAGTATAATCAAGTTATCATCGTAACATTGTAATTTTAATGAAATTTTCGTGTATGAATAGAAAATGAATTTAAATTGTTTCATCCAATCAAATTACTCGGAATAAAATCCATCCAAAGTCATGGCTAATTCATAGCGGAAAACTACCTGATAGTTAGATAAGTAGCTCATAAGTTCGATTCAATCAAAACAAAATAATTTTAGTCGTTTTTTTGCTACAAATTAAGAAAGTTTAATAAACACGACATATAAGTATATCAATCCAGTGTGCCCATGTAATGTCCATGGGGTAAAATTTGTCCAAGCCCTCATTTTGTTGAGAACGTTTTTTATAAACAAATCTATTTACCAGCGCTCCTTATAGCGGCACCGTGGTTGACCAGCTTCATCAAATTCGTCTGTAATATGATCCCAATTCAATTTAGAATTTTTTTTCGTTGCTAGCTCAAAAATATCAAGCGCTTTATCACGTATTTCGTCATTTGTAATTCCGCATTCTGCTAAAAGGGCTTCTGCAGCATTATGACGAGCTTCTTTTTTTGTTCCTCCATCCCGCTAAAAAAACGCTTCAAAACAGTGGTTTGAGTGGTGGGTGAGGTGCTTTATATCCGATTTTAATTGTATGACATATAATTCAATGTTACACTACCTTCTAAATTGATTGGTCAGCGACACTTAGTGTGTCCGATAGAGTTTTTCCTTGTGGTCCCAAACCTGTTCTCAGAATATCCAAAATTATACGGTGTCGTACAGTTAACCCCCCCTAAATACAGTACGTGAAAAAGACCTAACTCCTGAGGGCTAAATTTTACTAGATTAACCAGTGTAGACCGTTAAGGGATCTTTGTCCCTTAACACGCCAAAAACGCTATTCTTTCGCAGATATCTGGAGAACGAATGGATGAATCTGCTTCAAATTTTAACAGATTAGAGGGATTTCAAATACCCTTCATACAAAAATAGTGCCGATGAAAAACGTTCAGTGTAACTAATTTAGCAGGCAGGTTTGTGAAAATTGAAGCGACTTGCAAAATCTAACTGCCATTATTTCAGCGGTCGGACCTCTATTTCAATCCAAATTTTGTCAGTGTTTTGCCTTTGTATCATTTTCGCTTCAGACAAAACATGGCGGTCTTATCATCTACAGAACATTTTATAACGAATATTAACTGGAGCAGTGTCGGGTTTTTTTTTCAAGAAATCAAATGGTTTACTACTTACAGCACTAAGGGTTTTGACGGTAGGAACTCGCTTTTAATTTATTA